>CM044955.1:25924860-25937181 GCA_024516035.1 Bactericera cockerelli | reverse complement strand
TCTGTTTTAAACTGGGGGCCAAAGGCCCTTTGGTCCCTACCATGTCCGGGGGAAAATGGGGCTTTCCCCTTAATTCTCAGTTTTACGGGAAAAACCCAAAGGGACCTGGTCCGTACCATTCCAGGGGGTAAGTGGGGCTTTTTTTTAATTGCCCAATATCTTCTTTGAAACTATTCAAGAAATAAGAACTGACTTATATATTATCTGAAGCACTTTTCAGATAGTTGGGTGGAAGAGATTGCTACAGGCAATAACCCCGCCCCTTAGGTAGGACATTAGCTATATTCTCTTTTTGTTCTTGTTTATTTGTTCAACCTATTGATTTTTTCTTTATAATTTCATTGTATATTATTGTATATACTTTGTTTTACCTAATAAAGCGTAGCATAATAATAATAATAGTTGAAATTACCCATTTCCAACACATTTCCTGTAACCATTGTCTAGGTATAGAACTTGGAAACCATTTTCTTCTTTTTCTTGCCAGGTCTGGAATACAAACCCTGCAGCCTGGGGTGTATGGAAACATGTGAGACTTATCAACTACTCCGCGACAATCCTGGCATGTGCTTCAACCCAATTCAAGAAGCTTGCGTCTGTCCGCCAGGGAAGGTGAGAGACTCTATGTGGTCTGTCCGGCTAAGGGTCTAATAATGATAATATTCTTTAGTGGATAATAACCACTAGGCGCGGTAATTTCTCAAAGTTTTTTCTACCACCTAATCCTCAGAGTCTTATTAAAGTTATCAATATGTGGTCAGATTTTCAAATTAATTAAGAAAAAATCCAAGCATTAGATGTGATCCGATTCACGGATCCATGCGATTGTTTACATTCCTAGCGCCACCGTAATCGCATAGAGTACTTGGGACGACAAACACTAGTTGAGAAGACTAGTTGAGTCTCTATGAAGCAAATATTTGCCATTTTAACTTTGCTAGAAAATCTTATCCAAGCCGACCTCCGTGGCTCAGTGGTTAAGAGCATTGGTTACTGACCCGGAGGTTGCGGGTTCGAATCCCGGCCGGAGCGGAAATTTCAGACCGAAATTTTCCGTTTCCGGAAGGGCATGGATGTAAAGGTAAAGTGCCCTGAAGTAATGCGAAAGCGGTTCCGCGGCACACTTACCTTAAAAAAAACTTTCTTGGGGAGCGGCTCCTTTTTTGACCTACTAACACACATGGCTCAATGAAGAAAAATAATTTATCTACTGAATGATTGCTATATCTGTAGAACGGTAACACCCCACAACAAATAGTATATTTAAATATCTAGAAGCGCAAAAAAAATTTTTGTTGTTGTAAGACACAGGCTCGGGGGGGAAACTGGGTTTTTTTTTGGGGTGAAGGTGTAAGGGAAACTACAATGCTCCAATCCACAATGAAAAATTTCGAGTATTTTTTTTGTCTCCCAATGAAGTACAATTCAGTTCCACCCAGTTTTTTTTTTTTTTTTTTTTTTTTTTAGTTTAACGTCGCTTTCTACTACATGTTCATATCACGACGGGGGTGTTACCCTACATTCTCAGGAAACTCAAAATCCTGCTATCCACATTAAGTCTTCATCTCGCTGGACGTTGCTTAACTTTTGTGATCCTACGAGTGCAGTGCATTCAATCGACGCTAGCTCCACCCAGTTAGTTTAATAAAATGAAAAGTAATATTATCCTACTACGTCAAATCTCATTTTGACGATATGTTTTGACTTAATTTACGTCGACCTGTTTATTAACGGAACGAAAAAGGATATGTATAGCCAGCGTCGATGGCATGTTGAATACACCGGTTCCCTTCAGAACACCGAAGTTAAGCGACATCCAGCGAGGTTAAGACTTGGATGGGTGACCATTCAAATTCTAATTCTCGTGACGCTGGCTTTTCCCGGCCCCACTCAGGCTGGGTGAGGTCAATGTGAGTAGCAGGTTTGTGAGTTTCCTGCGAATGGAGGGTAAAACCCCCGTCGTGATATGACCATGGCAGTTGAAAGCGACGTTAAACCCCACTTAAAAAAAAAAAAAAAAAAAGGATATGTATGTATTATGGTATTATCTTATTATATATTTGAGCATACATATATTTTTACATAATATGGATTGATAAGATGAGAAATAAGGGGATATAAAATTAAACTACCTATTATTTAAAAGGGGGGAAAAAAAGAATATATTTTCACTTTTTTAATTTTCATTTTATTTATTTATTTCAAAAATCACTATACTCTTTCACCCAGCTCAAGCTCTAAGCTTATTGGGTGTGAATACCTGATATTTAATTAATTTAATACAACGCACATAATATATGTAAATTACTCAGTCCCTAATAATGTAAAAGTATACTTACTTTAAATACCCTTATCTATATTATAACTACTTATTATGTGAATTGTTAAATGTTAATTATAAAAATAAAGTTGAAATAAATAAATAAAAAATAAATAAAAATAAATGTATGTTTTTACTTAAATTGCCATCCTCTAACCAGGTGTTCCTGGGAGACGTGTGTATCGACGAGACCCGCTGCACCCCATGCGACGCATCCGGCCACTACATGGGCGACGTGTGGCACCCCGACCCATCCAACTGCACCCTCTGCAGTTGTGCATCCCTGACCAGCGTGGCATGCCAGGTCACGGCCTGCCCTCCAGCGGAGACTATCTGTGCCGCGGGGTTCCGCAGTGTCGTGGTCAAGGGAACCGAGGCCAGCTGCTGCCCCGCTCATATCTGTGGTGAGTGATTTTTCTGTGTCACTGACTGAAGTCAAGCAACGTCGAGCAAGTTTAGGACTCATGATGGTTGATCGCATGATGGTTGATCGCACATAGAAATATGTGGTTCAGGACGAGCCAACTTTAAAATAAAGTTGGCTGGAGACCATCACTCACCCCTCCAGTTGTAGCCAAGCTGGCTACAACAACAACAACAAGTTTAGGACTTGGATAGGTGACTATTAAAGAAAATAAATAAATAAACTATTATTATTATTTATAGGACTTATGTACATCCAAGAAATAATAAAAATGAAAATACTAAATTTAGAACAGTATAGACAAGAAAAGAAAAACAACATAGATAGCATATATAAAATATATACAGATGTCCTAACTAAAGGGCGGGGTTATTGCCTATGGCAATCTCTTCCAACTAGTCCTGGTTATTCCCCGCTCCACTCAGGCTGAGTGAGGTTAATTTGAGTAGTGGGTTCCCTATACTCGGTACAAGATTCAATCGTTAGAAGGGGGGAATACACTTTCTGTTGAGTATTTTTAGTATTATATAAAACAAATAAATAGGAACTTTTTTTCATGAAGATTCATTATTCATCTTATGGTACCACGTAATATTTATTCATATTCTTTGTTGGTTTCTATGTAATTTTTATAGTAATGGTTGATATGTTTTTGACCTCTGAAAAAAAAAGAAAAACTTGTATTTGCTCTGCATCTAAAAACATTGTTCAACATGTATTTGTTCTGCATCTAAAAACATTGTTCAACATGTATTTGTTCTGCATCTAAAAACATTGTTCAACATGTATTTGTTCTGCATTTAAAAACATTGTTCAACTAATATGTACCGGATGACTATGTTCCCAGTACCCGAGCCGACCTCAGGGCCAGTGTGTCCTGAGCCGCAGAAGCCCCAGTGTGGGCCTGGACAAGTCCTGAAGCTGGACACCCTGTATAACGGATGCCAGGAATTCATCTGCCGTAAGTTTTTTTTTTTGAACATTTTATTTATTTATTAACGATATTGAATTTTTCGTAAGTTTTTTTTTTTTTTTTTTTTTGAACATTTTATTTATTTATTAACAATATTGGATTTTTCGTAAGTTTTTTTTTTTTTTTTTTTTTGAACATTTTATTTATTTATTAACAATATTGGATTTTTACAAAGGTTCTTTTCCTAAGCTAATGATAAAAGTTGTGTACCTACTTGTTTTTCTTCCCGGGTTTCTTTTATAATTGGGGGGATTTTTCTTTTCTTTTTTTCCTTGCTTCTTCTTCTTCGTTTTTCTGATAAATAAAGATGTATGCTTCTTGAGCCCAAATTATAAAACAGGATTAAAGTTAAGTTAACCCAGACTTTCCCTCAACTTGAGCTATCGTGCGCTGTGATTGGTTGACACTGCAACTTGAGGGCGTGTCTGGCCTATCTTAAGTTTGATCCTGCTTCACAATTTGACCCTTAGTGTGCCATTGACATTTTTATAAAGGAATCCACACTAATGGAGTAAAATGAGAGAAAAATGTACGGTATGATGTTGAAAAACTGAATAGTTGACTGTGGCTCTCTGCTTGCAGAATGTAAGCCTCTGTCCGAGTGTGAACCCGTGGAGCTGGGGCTGGAGAGCGGGGCGGAGCTGCTGCCTGGCATGGTGAGGGAGGTGAACAGTTCCGGCTGCTGCCCCACTGTGTCCGTGCTGTGCCGCCCAGAGACCTGCCCCCCGGCGCCCCTCTGTCCCCCGCCCCTGCAGCTCACCCTCCTGCCCGGACCCGCCTGCTGCCCCACCCACCACTGCGGCCCGCCCCCCCTCACTTGCCTGCACACCTTCCTCTACACGAGTAGTGAGCAGGGAGGGGAGCGGCCCCTCAGCGAGAGCGAAAGAGTCACGTCCCTCAAGCATGTGGGCGAGGTGTGGCAGGACGGGCCCTGCCGCCGCTGCGAGTGCCTTGCGGGCGACAGTGCGTCCCACTGCGCCCTCACCTACTGCCCTCACCAGCCCGCCAGCGACGATTATGTGTTAGCGCCACAGTACACCCCCGGCGCCTGCTGCCCCCAGTACACGGCGCAGGCCTGCAAGCATGAGGGCCAGGTCTACAGCGTGGGCAGCACCTGGTACGCCACCCCCGGGGACTACTGCAAGAACCTGACGTGCACCCGTGACACCCAGGGAGGGGTGACGCAGCGCGAGTCCGTGGAGACTTGCAACACGGCGTGCGCCCCTGGGTGGCGCTATGAAGCCAGGGCCAGCAGCTGCTGCGGTAAGTGTGTGGCGCGGGGCTGCGCCGTGGGTGCGCGCGAGTACGAGGCGGGCGCCGTGTGGTACAGCGAGGACACGTGCACGCAGTTCACGTGTGAACGCGCGGGGGATCTGTTCCACGTGGTGTCCTCGGCGGAGACGTGTCCGGACGTGAGCCACTGCCCGGAGAACAGACTCTATCAGGACGGGTGCTGCGAGAAGTGCAACCAGACGGTGGAGAACCTGAACAGTGCCTGCTACCCGGAGCTAGTGGACGCGGCACGCAGCGTGCGCGCTGTCACGCATCTCGTGTTCGGGCACGGGGAATGCACCAACACGGCGCCCATCCCCCAGCTGACGCAGTGCCGGGGGGCGTGCCCCACCGAGGGGGAGTACAACCCCCTGACCAGCCGCTACGAGAGCCACTGCCAGTGTTGCCAGGCGGTGCAGTACCGGGAGGTGGAGGTGTTGCTGCACTGCGAGGACGGGCATGTGATGAGGCATGGCCTGCAGGTGCCCAGCCAGTGCCTCTGTAGCGTGTGCGGGGGTGGGGGTGGGGGGAGTGCCCCTCCCGTGCAGCCTCGGGTGTTGCCCCTGCCTCGGGGGGAGAAGATTATCTCATGGGGGAACTGAGGAGTTAGGGAGACTGATTTTCATTTTAAATTCCAGTCTGCACATAAAGAATGTTCTAGTTGTTTTCTGTCTCTCTGTTATTCAACATGTTTTTTACCTATTACCTATAAGGTTTTTAACTTTCTATTACCTATAAGGTATAGAAAGTATTTTGGAAATTGAGCTGATAACATTTCTGGACGAACTAGACTCTCCTGATTAAAAAAATAAAAATATTTTTCCCTATAATATGTTCTCTGATATATCGAATTTTTTGAGTAAGTGAAGAATACTTTGAAATTGAAGTGTTGTGAATCCTATGATTATTATGATTCATGTAGCAGCATGTAAATAATACTTTTTGAATAGTACGTATTATTTATTTTTGTAAAATGTCAAAAATAAATGTACATAGCTGGTGTAACATATAAATTTGTAGTGTTGCAGAAGAACTCATTTTTTTTATAATTTCTCCGAAAACTTGCGACGCGAATAAAACATGTAAACAAAAAAAGTATTTAATAAATTTTCAGAAAAGTTTTTTATTATTTCAAAGAGATAAAAAAGGCTTTTTATTTTAAAACCTATCAATAGGTTATATCAATACTTTTCTGAAACGAAATACTTATTCAATACGTATCTCCTCATTCAGCTGATTCAGCAAAGATAAAAGGGATATTCTGGTTCAACACGTTATCGGGAGGGGCTAGCGTCAAATACAATTTAGCTAACACATCAAGGATCTTTCTTTTATCTTGATGGGAAATTTTTAACGGAATATGTCGGATTTTTTTTTTTTTTTTTTTTTTTTTTTTTTCATGCCGAATACAGGTGTTATATGTATAGCGCTTGTTTTACTGAAACCATCATTGCTTTTCAAGAAACCACACTCAAAAATATCTATTATTAATTATAGCGGCTGCACCCGCTCGCAAGCATCACACACACACCTACATACATTAAACCTCACCACACCCATACACAACCTCACACACACACACTCAACCACCCATCCATACACACACACACATCCACACACACACATCCACACCACACACACACCATACACACACACCCACCCAAACACACACACACACACACACACAATCACACACACCACACCACATACACAACACCCATACCACACACACCCACACAACACCCACCCACACACACACCACACACACAACCACACACCCACCCAACACACACACACCCATCCACACACCCACCCACACACATCACCACACACACACCACACACACACATCCACACACACCCACACACACCCACACCACACACACACCACACAACAAACCACACACCCATCCACACACCCACACACACACATCACCACACACACACACACACACACACACACACACACACACACACACGCAACCATCATCGCTGTCAATTTCAAAATCCCGAGCCAAATCTATCATAGCGGATATTGATAATATAGCAAACTGGCCCATATTTCGAGAACGGTTTGTCAGAATATGGCAACAAAGGGCTCAAATAAAATCACGTGATGTTCTCAGACAGTTTTTACAATAAAAATATAGGTCCTCGCGATAACTTTTAAGTTCCGTGCTGGAATCTGTAAAAAAAAACGTGAAAAGTCTGAAAAAATGGTCGAAATTTCGAACATTCTGGCTTCTATCTCGAGAACGGTACGTCAGAATGTGGCCTAATATGAATTAAATGAAAGCTAGTTTTGTCTAATGTGTTATTAAATAATAAAAAATATAGGTCCTCGCGACAAATTTTAAGTTCCGCGCTGGAATCTGCTAAAAAACGTGAAAAGTCTGAAAAAAAGGTCGAAATTTCGAACATTCTGGCTTATATCTCCAGAACGGTACGTCAGAATGTGGCCTAAAATGAATTAAATGAAAGCTAATTTTGTCTAATGTGTTATTAAATAATAAAAAATATAGGTCCTCGCGATAGATTTCAAGTTCCAGGGCAAAGACTGTCTTAAAATCGGACCCTTCCTCAAGGAAATACTTAAGGAAGGTCATATAACTCAAGGACGGTTTGGAATTTCGGACTTTTGATAGTTTTCCTGGTGTTTTTCGGCAATTTTACTTGGGGTCGTCTTCCATCAATTTTTTGCTATCTCTTACCGTTTCGCCTAAACAATTCCTGCACACAAACATACATACAAAGCCCGTCCATATTTCTCATTTATACATATGTATATACCCAGACAGCACGGAAGGTGACTTCCAGTCTGGATTTAAGGTGGAAATATCCAGGTGTATAAAGTCAACTGGACCTCCAACTGTCCCGACAGCTGGATTTTTCCATCATGGATTAAATCAGTTGACCAGCCACCTGGATATTTCCAACAAAAATCCATCTAGACTCAGTCACCTGGGCAGTCAGCTGGAAATATAACGACTCTCTCCAGCTAGGACATGAGTAGAATTTAGTCAGTTGACCAGTCAGCTGGAAATGTTCCATATTTTTCCAGTTTACATAAAACGCGTCCTTTGTTGAAGACGCCATCTTTGATCTTTCGTAATTTCAGAATCATTGTGATATTGGTGATATGGTGATTGTAAATTGTTTTAAATAATTAATAATTCTTTTAAATATTAGGTATTTTATTTAGTTTTGAACATTTTTAAATACAAATATCATTTTAATTAGTTTTGATCTTTTTTATAACTCAAGGAAGTGTTTAGATAAAACTCGTCCTTTGTTGAAGGAAATTCAGAAATTGTGATATTTTTGTGACAAATTGTGAATTGTTTTAAATAATTAATAATTCTCTTAAATAATAGGTATTTCATTTATTTGAACATATTTTAAATACAAATAATATTTTAATTAGTTTTGAACATCTTTTTTATAACTATGAAAGTGTTTACTTTGTCATTTCTGAACTCCAAATTTGCTTTCGAGATGTTTCAAAAAATAGTTCTTAAGTTTGTCTAAATCGTGACAGAAGGAAAGGAGAGGACAAGAAGCAGTTAAAACTGTATCACCTTTTTCATCTGACAATAACCATCCATTTCTAGAGACATCCACTTGGACCCTAATGAACTTTCTGCACTCTGCTGTTCCTGGACCTTCAGTGGGATTAACACCTTCAGTTCACTTGGAATCATACCAGCTACCCATATTAATCTCACCTAGCCTAGCCAAGCCAAAGCAGGACCATGAATGCTAGTCTCATGTGTTAAGGGAAACAGAATTTTTTATGCTCAAGATCTCTTGACCATAGGTTGGCTAAAAAAAGGTTCTGGTTCAAGCAAAGAAACAGCTGACTGCATAGTGCTAGATAGTGAAATTTTTCACTCTGTGGATTTTATTTAGATGTACAATACTTTATAAAATATAAATATTCATTATAAAATGAATATTTCACTGATAGGTGGTTCTGCCACACTAAAAAATGATGTTTACTTTGTGACATGCTTCCTGATTACTTGATTTAAAATTAATTGGCCAATTTACTGTGCACTGTTCATAATAACAATAATAACTATTGTGCTCTCTCTACCACCTTATTACTATGAAGGCCCTTAAATTTTGAGTTAATTTTATATCTATTTAAAAAAAGTGTTCCACACTATTGTGTTTTATAATTTCACTAGTCTTAACAAGTCAATTTTGTTTTAATTTAAGTATAACAATGTTTTTTGGTAATAATTCTCAAAGCAAACAACCCAGCAATTCTAATTAGCCACAGCAGTATATAAATTGTCATGAAGGATTACAAATACATAATAACATTCACTAATCCATGTTCAACCCCGTTAGACATTGCTTAACTTTTGCAATTTCATGAAAACTGGTGTATTCCATGCCCCATCTTCATTTTCTGCTGGCTATTAGTTTATTTCTTTGTTATTTTTGGTTTCTCAAAAGAAATATATTTTAATTTACATAGTATTATTATTTTATTGTGATTATGTACATGTTATGAGCATATTTTATAATTGGATATCATTATTTTATTTCTATACTAGCTAAAACCTGGCATTTTGTCACCATTAAGTTTTTTTCTCATGGCCGGTGTCCCAATAAAAATAATAATAACACTTTTAACTGGAAAGTAACCACCAGGTAAGGTTAAAGGTTATGCTCAAAGCATTTTCTACCACCTAACCCTCAGAGTCTTATTATTATGTGGTCACAACCATAATGAGGAAAAAATTGAAACAACGGAACTCTACGCTAGGTTGATTATCTGACTAGCTCATTAACCACTTGATTACCAGTGCACTTGAAAATTGTATTAGATATTTTAATTTTGATAATTTTCTAGTATGTTGAAGCTGGCTTAGGGGGGGTGAACTCTCAGTGAGAGTACCGTTTGGTATTGTAACCCCAAGAGGACATAGTCAGCCAGACATGCATAACTTTGAGTTTTATATATAGAGATTATACCTACTTAGAAATACTTGTGATACATTGGTACAAGGTCTTGTGACATGGTGGAAATTTGATAGTGCATTTTACACTTTTGGGACAATTTTTTTAATAATAAACACTCTTATTATAAAAATATAATAATGTTAAAGAGTCTTATTTGAATTGTGTTGTTTAAAACAGAGTAGTTATTTTCTTTTTCTTTCCAAATTTATATATGAAAAAAAAATATACTCAAAATTGTGTGTGTGTACGTGTTAAAAAAACCTATTTAAAATTTATTACTTTATTTTTATACAAAAAAAATATTCTTCATGAGATTTGAATGTATGGCCTCTAAATTAAATAACTGAAATTGAATTTATGCCTAATATACATTTGTTTCTAGTATTTTTATTACTATTATTATTTGAAAAAAAAAATGCATATAATGGGATTCGAACCCACAACCTCAAAACCAAGAGCGTAGCATTTGATTATTATGTAGTATAATGTACAGTATAGGTAAATAGGTATGTCAACATTGTGGTAGTGAGTTACTACCCATCCACTAGAGAGCGCTACAAGTAGCTGGAAATAAGTGGAACAAATCCAGTTGACTTTGGGCAACTGACTTCCAGTTAAAAGTTGGGTTACTTTCCAGTTCATTTCCAGTTGATTTCCAGGTGGAGGTCAGGTGGAAGGTGGAAATCTCCAGTTGATTTCCAGGTGGGCAAGTAGACTTTTTCCACCTAACAGTATGGTATACATCCAGTTGACTGTGCTGTCTGGGTAGAGATTTAGAAACTCTTTATTAGCAGAACATATATACAGACAAACAATGGTAAAAATTAAATATAAATTTGACAGTATTAATAATATAAACAAGAAAAAATAAATAAAATATATACATATGTCCTAACTAAAGGGCGGGGTTATTGCCTATGGCAATCTCTTCCACCCAACCCTTTGTTTTTTGTCGGTTTTTTTGTCCAGAAAGACTAGATAAAAGCTTTTCTCTAGATAGCCTAGATGTATCAATTAGAACTCTTGGTAGGTTCATCAGAATTCTAGATGATTTATCTAGGAAAAAAGTGTGACAGTATACAAAACATCTAGAACCGGATGGAAAAAATATTTCTATAAAACACAAATTCTAGATACATTTTTCAGAATGATTGAGAAATTCTAAGTACAATCTGGAAGTATAAAAAATCTCTCAAGAATAGAATAATAATATTATCTAGAAGATAATTTATCTAAATGTTCTGAAAACATCACTCATTTTTATATATATGTATTTTTCAGATAGTCTGGTAATGTTACCAATAATGTTGTATGGTAAATCTATCAAATGAAAAAAAGCGTTTGGATGAAGTGTCTAGAATCTAGATACTGAGTTTGGTAAATTATCAGGGCAAGAAATATAATGTACCTAGAAGGTTGGAAAAATTGTTACTAGTTGCATGAATGCCTTCCTCCGTGGCTTAGTGGTTAAGAGCATTGGTTACTGACCCGAAGGTTTCGGGTTCAAATCCCGGCCGGAGCAGAAAATTGACATGGATGTAAAGGTTGAGTTCCCTGAAGTATTTTATTAATAGATATACATATTTTTTCGATATTTTTTTCACATACTGCAAAAACAACATACGGGTATTGATTTATCTTTTTTTAGGATATAGTTCTTTGAATAATACCTGATGGGCCCATGTGAATTCTGAAAATATAATATTATCTCAGAATAAAGGTCGCTTGACCTTTAACGTTGTGCCTGCAGTATTAGGTACCGAGGAGTATTTTAAGAATCACGTTAGACAGCGTCAGATAACTGATTAAAAAGGTTGGGTTAAATCCTGCGGTCTGTGGTACAAAAGGGACTCGAATCACCAAATACCTGCATCGGGTACCGTTGTTTCTGTCCTTAATAAACTAGCTCATACCCCGTGCTTTGCAATGAGACTAAATGAAAAATCAATTGAAGAAACATAAGGTTGCATTGCTCATTGACATACCCACATTGACCTCACCTAGCCTGGGTTGGGCCGAGAAAAACCAGCATCACGAGAGCTTCGAATTTGAATGGTCACCCATCCAAGTCCTAACCTCGCTGGGCGTTGCTTAACTTCGGTGATCCTATACTAGAACACTGGCAATTTTCTAGAGTAGATGGAGAATAATTATATTAAGTTAGTATCTGGTTGAATTGACGAAATCCTGGAAAATATGAATAGTCTTTTAAATAAATCAACGTGACAGTTGATGATGTATTCGTTGTCTGTAATTTTTATTTTAATTCTTTAGACAATTTGTCCAGAATATTTATTTTAGATTCATTTTCCAGAGAAGGTGGAATTTGTATTCAGTATCTGGTTGACTCATTAAAGTT
>CM044955.1:25650737-25924760 GCA_024516035.1 Bactericera cockerelli | reverse complement strand
ATTTCAGTGATCAGGAAGCTCCGGTTCGCTTCGTACAAATAAAAAAACCGCTTTATTTCATCTCTACTTTTCTACTGACCATTCGTCTACAGTATCTAAATTGTGAAGGTGGTGACCTCGTAGCCTGGTGGTCGGTGGTTCGAGACCCTAGATTGGCGAATTTTTGCTGCCAGGTTTGGGTGCCTTATTCAATTTACTTTTTCTCGCCCTTGTACATTTTGCAATTCACTTTTGACATGTAATAGACCCAGAAAGTCCACATCAGTTCGTGCCTCTTTCTGTTTCAATGGCGAGTTTTTTTAATGGTGCTTCAGCACTTGAGTGTTATACATACTATCTATGTATTAGCTGGGTATACATATTATGTATATGTACATATTATGTGTACCGGTAAGTGAATGGTCTCCTCGTGTTTCGATAATGAGTCGAGGTGTGAGATCAATAAATCGATACCCAGGTATCGTTTCCCTTTCTCCTTTGATGATAGGGATTATTCTAATTCATACTGTATGGTCGTGATTCTATTGTATTAGAGGTAAACATAGATATATTTGATATATCTCTTTCATATAGTGGAAGCTGATCTTTCTCTTTTATTTGATACCTCCTGTAATTTAAACATGGAGCAATTCCTTATGAACAAAAGCAAATGCTTACGAGCAAAAGGAAATAATAATTACACTTTTTAGTAGAAGGCAACCACCTGGCGAGGTTAATGGTCCAAGCATTTTCTACCACCTAACCATGAGAATCTTATTATTATGTTATCACAAACTCAAAATAATGAGGAAAACTTATGCACTGGGTGGGATTCGAACCAACGAATCCCTACGCTACCTGGATTACCAGACTAGCGCGTTAACCACTTGATTACCAATGCACCTTTTTATGAATACGAAAAAGATCAATTGCTTTTTCTTCAACCATTGCCTTCAGACCTTTTGCTTTAATTTATTGCTTTTTCTTACGATCAATCTTACTTCTTTTTTATGAATGTTGGACTCATTGGGAGTTCGGCTTGAATTAGGCTGAGATTGATAACTGTGGGTTTGTAAAATCGAGGTAGGGGGGTGGAAGTGAAGACAAAAGATAGAGGTGGTCGAGACGGATCTTTTAACTACATTATGTTGAGCCTCGGATAAACGAGGCCAGAGTTCTATCAAATTCTTTGTTAAATATATTTGTACTGGTTTTTCTTACTACTAAAGTCTTTTTGTGTCATTTTGAATGTCCTTTTTTGACTGTTATAACTAAACATCTTAATACTTCTTTCAGTTACTCATAAAGTTGAGATTCGAACTAACGGATCCTTGCACAGCCTGATTGTCTGTCAATTGTTCAAACCACTCAAACACGGTATGTGTCATGACTATGACGTGTTTCATTTGAGCTTTTGATAAGATTACACCTCACATCTCATATATTTACGTAAATATTAGAACTCTTATAATGTATGAACTGGGATATTTCATACAGAAACTATGCTGCCAAATCAGCCAAGTGTTTTTGAACTTTTCACTTCTTCAAGGGTGCTTTGTCAGGTTTTAGTAAAAGTTCACTAGTGCAGCTTTCATCGATATATGTATGTACATTTGTACTATGTAAATTACCGATACATAGTATGTTCAATGTATGCACACATCTTTCATTCATGGTACCTCATTCGTATGTACCCTTCATATATTATGCATGTGTCTATCGAACAATGTACACATATTTATTTTGCATTTTCTCAGCGTTATTTTGGCTTTTTTTTTTTCATTTTTCTTTTGAAGTTTCACCAAGCAGTTCCGGTGCCCCCCCCCCCCCCCCCCCCCCACCTCACATGTCGAAAGGAATGTCTTGAGATAAATTTACCCCACACCGTCTCATTTTTTCCGCGAGCTTCTTTTCAGCTCAAGATATGGTTTACACGCTGCGCTGCTTAATATTTATCTCTCTCAACATGCGGTGCATTAACATAAATAGTATATGTACGCAGCTAATAAATGTTATATGTACACAGCTAAAAAATACTCTGTGTACAGTGTACATCTAATGCACTATAAGTCGTATACCAGAGTTGGGAGTACTTAAGTACATTGGTACTTGAATTACTGTCCACAAGTACTTGAAGTACTTGAAACACTTTTTGACTCAAAACATCAGAAAAAGTTTCACCTGAGCGCAAAGAATGTTTTAAAAGCCTTTAGTAGATACCTGCCTTCAGCAAGTACAAATACAAGTACTTGTACTTGTACTTGTGAGCACAAGTACAAGTACTTTTACATTGTAATCCCAAATTCAGCAAGTACAAATACAAGTACTTGTACTTGTACTTTGAGTACAAGTATAAGTACTTTTATATTGTAATTCCACCTTCAGCAAGTACAAATACAAGTACTTGGACTTGTATTTGTGAGAACAAGTACAAGTACTTGTAATCCCATTTCCAGCAAGTACAGATACAAGTACAATTAATTGTACTCGTGCATTAAAGTACAAGTACTTGAATCTAAAGTCCATCCAATACAATTTAAAGGAGCTGGTAGGGTCAGAATTCAAAAATGTTACACCCTGTATTTCAGCAATTATTTCAATTTTTATTGAAAAAGGTTCAAAATATTGTTTTGCACTGTATGAAACCAAAAAGTATTCTTGTTGGCATTTTACTAGGGTCCGGATAGGTTTTAATGATAGGTTTAATATTCCTTAGTCGGAAGGGCCAGCCAAGTCGCAATATAAGTATGTCTACATGAGACGGGCCATAGGGCACTTCTTAGAACTTTACATTCAAGAGGTTCTTTTACTCCTCTTGTATGTAGTGTAGAAGGAGTCTTCCACAGAGAATGTGAGATATATTTAAGAAGGATGGCAAATGTTTTGAGTGCCAAGTGGAATAAGGCGTTTTCATCAGTCTTAGCATGGGTGAAGAGTGTGAAGACTCAGGAGCAATATTCGATCATTAGGGCAACATCGCTTAGGCTCAGAGGAACAAGAAAGAAAGTGATGGCCCTTCCTTATGAAGATAGTGCGGGAATGCCCGTATTTTATTGTTGATTTTTTTATATTTATTATTTATAAATAAATATACTTTATACCTATGTTTTCCTACTATGATCATCATGAAAAAAAACTTTACATAATTGAAAAATTCCATCACCTTCTAAAGTTAAGCTTTTCCGAAACATACATACATATTATTCTGAAATATATATAACCAGCCGTTTGCCCGTGCTTTGCAACGGGACTAAATTTCAAATTTACTAAGGCATGGCCGTACTGCTGGACAGCAATGCCTTTTTGAACTTTTTATAATTTTTCTGGACAAAACGATAATGGTTTTGGGGGGGGTCAATTCTGAGACATTTTTATAGAGATTTCTTACATCCACATGAGCTAAGAAGTAGTATTAGGAGCACCTCGACCCAGCCATTAATAGTGTTCCTATTCAGTTGCAAAAGGCGGCACTGTGTGAATCCAGCGGTCGTGGGTTCGAAACCCAGCCGGGACATGTCACGTGTTCCTCCCATTTAGGGTTTTTACCACAATACCACATAATAATACGTCATGGGCTTACTGCTGGAATAATGGGACTTAATAGTTCTAATCCGGCAATATAAATAACACAATATTATTAAATTCTTTATACGGTCAATAGGATTTCATATTTATTATTTTTCATAATTACTTTAAAATAATCTGAGCTGGGAACTCGAACAATGAACACAAAGATTCCATAGTAAATAGAATGCATTTTTGAAGTGCAGCAGATCTTCTTTCATGACGCCCATAAAACTGCGCTTCTTGCCCGACCATAATATATGTCGGCTGTTGCACAGACGTGCGTTGTATTCCGCAGCAACTGTCGGATACGCTCTTTACTGCTTTTCAACAAATCAAATGTTGTCCTCACAACACACTGCCTGCTCGGGACCGTGAGCCCTTGGTCCTGGATGTTTAATTTGTTCAAAAGCTCACAAAAACATTTGTCCTCCACAACTCGAAATGGAATCATGGAGTTTATGAACGCTTTTGACAACAAAGAGTTGAAGTCACCTTGGTTTAAATGTTTTTTTGCCCGACCCTGCACACATCTCCTTTTTTCTGTGACATGAATGTTGTATTGGACAACAGCATCTTGTCCGTGCTTTCTTTTGAGATGTTTCAAAAAATTGGTCGAAGCATTATATTGTCCTTTAATTTCGACATTGAAAGACCAACAACTTTATTATTTGCAGCATCACTCTTATTTTCAACAAGGAAGAAAAATTTTCCATCTAAATTTTTTAATCCAAGAGTTGAAGGGTTGGGATTGGCTTCTTCAGAGTTTGATGTTAATTCAAAAAAAGAACTAATATCACTGTCAGACATGACTAAATTTGAACTGAACTGTTTAACTTTTGGTGACAGTATGAGGACTGAGGACAGGACAGTGTATGATAGTTACTAGCAATGAAACTTTGAGTGGCCATCTCTCTTGGAAACTAGTGTATGGTAGGCAAATATACTGACCACAAGTACTCAAGTACAATTACATGTAATTGGTCGTTCCTATCGCAAGTACTAGTAATTGTACTTGCAATCATATTGACTACAAGTACAACCAAAATTACTTGTACTTGTCTATCAAAAGTCCAAGTACATGTACTTGTATTTTCAACAGTACTTGTATTTTCAACAAGTACTGGTACTTGTACTTGTCTATCACAAGTACAAGTACTTGTACTTGTACTTGCATTTATACTGACTACAAGCACAAGTACTAGTACTTGTACTTGAGATTTCAATTCCAAGTAAAGTACTTGAAAATTGTAATTTGTACTTGCAAGTACAATCTACCCAACTCTGTCGTATACGTAGCATTAGGCACGGCCGGTGGGAAAATGTTTTAGGGGTGCTGCCACATAAACCAGACTAAAATGGTAGTTGTATAAAGTCGCTCTTCCAGTATCTAAATAGTTTGAGTTTGTTTACCATTTCAATCATAATAATTATGAAATAACTATTCTAGAAATGTGTGATGATTTTCATTGTGTACGAGCTGGGAATTGAGAAATTCGTATCTTTTTCTTTTCTTTTTCTTTTAGCACCGGCCGCGCCTGCGTAGCATATACGTACACAGTTAATGCCCTTGATCAACCGCGGCCGGTGCTAAGGAGCTGCCGAACTGCAGCACCCCCAGACAAACAAGAAAAAGAGAAGATTTTCTCAAGTCTACACTGAAAAATATCCATACATTTGTACAATGCATAATTATTATGATTGGCATGATAAAGAAACTCTAACTCTTGAGAGAGCGACTCTTTAAACCCAATTTTAGTCCGGTTTATGTGGCAGCTTCCCCAAAACATTTTCCCACCGTCCCCGCCTGCCCTCGATGTATGAGCAAAGCTAAGTATTCCCATATTCTTTCGTGAATTATATTACTACTTTATTTTCCCCGATATAATATTTTTCTTATCGTACATCCACTTTTCTTTTTCCTGCGGTTATTTATTTCAATATTTGTGTCGTAAAGTTTTATATTATTCAATTTATTGTTGTCAATATCATTTTTATAATGACGTTTCTCAGTTCTCTCTCACAATTCTTATCTTCTCTTTGCTCCATCTCTTCACATCCTTAGCGTTTCTTTTCCTTATAGGTAGGTATATAAAAAAGTTTCCAAGCTTTTTCTTTTCTTCGTCGTAATAATAGTCCTGAAGTTGTGGTGATAAACAGAAAGTTGGTGTGCTTTTGTGAGAGCTTCCTGTCTTGTTGTGTGCTTTTTCTTGAACTTTTTCGCTGTTCAAATATTGTGGCACTATCGTACCACTCAATCGTACCACACAATATACAATATTCCCCAGGCATTATCAAAAGTGGTGATATTGCCTAGGGAATTATCCACTAAAAGCCAAATTATGAAACAGGATTAAAGTTAAGCTAAGCCACACTGTCCCTCACTTACTAAACAGTGAGGTAGCTCTATGTAGGTACATACTACATATACGTATATGTATATTGTATATAAATAGTGAATTATCTCTATGTACATATGTATGTATATTGTATATAAATAGTGAATTAGCTATTGGTACATATGTATGTATATTGTATATAAGTATATCATATATCCTACACCGACTGCCCCTGGGAGGTGAGTGATCATCTCCTCAGAGCAGGTCAATTTACAATCTACTCCACCCCTCTGACCTGTCCCTCACTGCATCTCGCCAGAACCTATCAAATGTTTCGAGAGGTCAAATTTCTAATATCATGAGCTTCTTGCTTCTTAATTTGAAGCCTGAAACGTCGTAGCCATATTTGTCTGACTTCTTATTTCTTTCTTTCGATCCCTGTTATTATTTCGCCGTCCTCTTCCGTTGTCTGTGGCCTTTTTCTTTGTCGACAAAGGCTATCATTAGCTTTCGACTTCCGGGAATCCATCACAAGTGTACAGTTTCTTTGTCATGCCCTGGTCATTGTTTTCTCGTGATGCTACTGAAACTTACGTGGAAGAACAATGTAAATAAAAGCTCGCGTCCTTTCAGTAGGCGTAGAATTCTGTAGGATACTCCTGTTGTGTCTTTGGGTCATGTCTGAATTTCAAAAGTTGATTCGTGCTGAAAATAATGTTTGTTTCATGAAACGCCTCAAAGTTTCTTTGGTGTTTCTATTTTCTTCAATACCAATTCCATTGTTTTGTTTCTCAAAAATACACTTGAGAGCAGAAAAAGCGAATCATACTTTTTCCTCCACCAAATCTGCGATATCTTTGAAATTACTATATCTATCGAGTCGTATGATATCTCAAAATGTTGTACATTTTGTTTTCTACAATTTCTCAATTAGATTATTTTAAAGAAACCTACCAGAAGCCGTCAAAATTAAATTTTACTACAGGATGTCAGAAAACAAGAAAAACATGATTTTTTTATTTTTAACAAAACACGTTATAACCTGAGAAATCAACAAGATTCATTCATAACAATGGTGAATCAGTATTTTGTGTTGCCTCCCGGAGCTTTGATCACAGCATTCATTTGATTTGGTATTGACTGGATCAAAGTAACCACAATTTCTTGGGGCAACCTCTCCCATTCTTCCCCCATGTGGGCGGGCATTGTCGTGCATGAGGAGGAACTGGTGGCCCATAATTTAAGGGAGAGGAACCACATGGGTCTGTTTTACGCCGTTAGCTCAGAACACTTAAGAGTGGCCGCAAAGATGTCGGTGCCTAAAAAGTATCTAGTAAGTGCTGAAACTCAAATATATGCTCATTAATTTTTATGCAAGCTTATGATATCCAGCAACATTTTTCCACCTATCAATCATATTTCTCCTAAGTTTTTACCCTCTACTCGAGAATTAGTCATGTGCAAAAACAAACATTTGTCTATGTGACTAAATCTGCATACATTTCCCAGCTGAAATTCGGAAAATCTAAACCCAAGGGAAGAGAATTATTCAAACTGATGAAATCCAACATGTGAGGGACATTTCAGTGATGCACATTTTCAATTTCGAAAAGTCGTTCAAGCGCGATATCTGGAATTGTCCTTTGTCCGGCAAAGTTCATTCCATCCAGACGTACGTTTTGCACCTGTATGGGAATTCCCTGTGTAGTTGTGACAAGTATGTTGGGTATTGTTGAGCTTCGGGAGAGATGTGTGTTTTTACTGACAGCTTGCGAGGCGATAAAGTGTAATTTTAATATTTTATTTATTTTCTCGAAATAGATATTAATGGGTATTCAATCGAACTGATCAAATTCAGGTGTCTGAAATCCAATCGGACGGATAGGTTGGAAAGATCATTCAATAGTTTTTGTCTTTAGTGGTTTGTGGACGACCTAAAATTAAAGATCCCCCCAACCCATTGAACGACCCAACATATATATTTCCTCCCTCATTGAAGGGGTAACATTTTACCCCCTGATTTAAAACCCCAACATATTTCCACCCTCATTTAAAGTACCCCCCCCTCTTTTTCCTCCTCATTGGAATGCCTAACATATTTACCCCCCACCCCTAATTAATTTTCCCTGAGAAGTAGTCACACTAAATACATTTTTTTTTATACTTCCAGCCGGGGACTGAAGAGTGTCATTTTTCCATCATTCTTTTCTTCTCGGAAAACCTATTTCATTTGCGATGATGTCGGTGTTGCTGTAGTAATTAGATTTATTTTCCTTCCAAATAAATATTTGGGCTGTAAGATCGAAACATGTTTTTGTATCATTTTATTTTGAGAAAAAGAAAATAAAATACTTCTGAATTTCTCTGCTACTCTTCGACTTCTTGAAAACATGTTTTCAGTGGAAATTAAATAAATTATAAGAGTGTTGTGTTTATGCAAAATTCTCACCAACTCGTTTAGTACAAGG
Organism: Bactericera cockerelli; assembly: GCA_024516035.1. Lineage (NCBI taxonomy): Eukaryota > Metazoa > Arthropoda > Insecta > Hemiptera > Triozidae > Bactericera > Bactericera cockerelli. Next base: position 25,916,410 of record CM044955.1, on the reverse strand, counting down.
TTTTCCTAAGCTGTGGATTAACCTCTGAAGGTCCTAATGATCTAAATATAGCGAATATACATTTTTTTTGCTCAACTTCTATTAACTCTAGAGGTTATTCAAAAGGGGGTTTCACCTTTTATTCAAAGGAAACTTCTAAACCAGCTATACTCTCAGCAACCTTAAACAGCCTGGATTGGACCTTTAATAGCATGGATGGTGAAAGTTCAAAACTTGGAGTCACTCAACAAGCCTTCACCTCGCTGGACGTTGTTTACCTTCAGCACAATTATGATCATTTGAATTTCTGTCTGAAAGTAATCAGCTCACTCTTCACTGTAAGAAGGACTGCATGATTACATTGTTTCTGTCAATTTGAAAAAACTTGTTCAATTAACATTCCATATCTTGTATTATGTTTTTTTTTTTTTTTTTTTTTTTTTTTTAATAAATAAAGAAATAGAGGATCTAGGAAATGGAAAAAGTGATCAAAACAGGGGTTGTAGCCTTCATTCACAGGGATCTACACCTGCTATACTTTCATCAACACCGCGTACGGTCATACCTCCACATACTTACATAGTCTGTTTATATGGTCAGAAAAATTGTTAAACAGAAAAGCTCAAATATTATTTATTGACCTCAGTTGCTCGATCGTCGGTTGTCCAAGTCCTAAGGATGGAATTATATAGTAAGACAAGTTGAGAGTAATTGGCAAAATTACTCACTTTTGATTAACACAAATACCTCAGAATAGTGAAATAAATAATAAAGAATAAGAGACACTCGATTAAAACTCAAGATGAACCAATCTCCTTAATTCAGGCCAGCAAGGTGTTAAACTGCTTGTGTGAAGCACTTTCCGGCGAATAGAATACTTATCATATTTATTTTGAATGCCATTAGAAAAACAAGAAACTCAACTTGTGCTTAAAGATCCGAAACTTTTTCAATTTTCTATGATTTATGATTTTAAGAAGTTGAACTTTTCTGTTACACATCTTTCAGCACTTTTAGGGGCAACTTTGAAGCAACTCCCTCTGGAAATTATTTCCCCTACTTATCCTGAGTTTGAGAGTCAAAAGATTTTACGTCTCCTCCCAAACATAATTATTGTTATTTTTAAACTTTTCATAATTTGCTGATGAAGAGTTTTCCAATATCCCGTACTGTGATGTATATAGGCACCATTTATACAGGGTGAGCATAAAGTCTCACCCCACCCCCCGTATCTCGAGCATGGCTGAAAATACAAGAAAACGCAAAAACACGTATCCCTGCAATTTCAGGGGGATGGGGTGAGACTTTATGCTCACCCTGTAAATAAGTCATGCGTTTGGACAGCCTTGTAGTCAAGGGTTGAGTGGAAGAGATTGCCACAGGCAATAACCCCGCCCATTAGGTAGGACATTAGCTTTATTTTTTTATTTTTTTTTTTTTTTTTGTTTCTTTGTTCAATCTATTTATTTTTTCTTTATAATTTCATTGTATTTTACTGTATATATTTTGTCTTATCTAATAAAGCATAATATAATTATAATAATAACAAAGCTCTTTTTCTCGCAGAAAATTGCAATTTTGGAAATAAGTGTGTTTTTTTTGTTTTTTTTTTTTTTAATTTAACGCCACGTCATATTACGACAAGGGTTTTACCCGCCATTCGCTGGATTGTATATAAACACCCGTTTACCGGGCAAATTATTATTATTATTTACTTAATTACAATAATAAAATAGTATTACCTTGTTTTTGTTTTACCATCAGAATTATTAGTTCCTACACTAGACAGATCCATCGCAAGATTAAGAGGTCGCACCAAGAAGCATGAAAAAACAAATCTAGTTCTACCGTTGGATATTTTTATTTCATAAAATTTCCAACATCGACGAAAGGGTCCGAATGGGTGTGAAATAAATTTCGCTTATTTTACGGAACAATAAAATTATAAATAATTACTTTGTGCCCGACACATCACGAGTTTATGACAGGCGCGGCCGGTGCTAAGGAGCTGTGGAAATGCAGCACCCCCAGACGAAAAAGAAAAGAGAGGATTTTCTAGAATTATCACACATTTCTAGAATATTTAATGTATAAATATTATGATTGGCATGGTAAACAAACTCAAACTCTTTAGATACTGAAAGAGCGTCTCTATACAGGGAGTCCCGTATACAGATGCAAAGATTTTGAGGGTAGGTTCAGCCCACCGTGGACTATCATCCAAGCGAAACTTGCAGTGGGGCATTTTGCTTCGTTAAGGAGTTATGACCAAATTCCTGTTTTTCCCACAGATCTAGAGGTTACTTGGATCGATGCATTTGAAGGGAAGTATGCATAACTATCCATACACGAAGTCAAAACTCACCTACTGGCTATCATTTCTTTTGAAAAGTGCAACGATCCAAGTAACCTCTAGATCTGTGGGAAAAACAGGGATTTGGTCATAACTCCTTAACGAAGCAAAATGCCCCACTGCAAGTTTCGCTTAGATGATAGTCCACGGTGGGCTGAACCTACCCTCAAAATATTTGCATCTGTATACGGGACACCCTGTATATCCCATTTTAGCCCAGTTTATGAGGCAGCACCCCAAAAACATTTTTCTACCGGCCGCGCCTCGTTAATGATATAATTTTTGTCCAAACTGCTATTTCTCGAATGCGTGAACAAAATAATTAGGAGAACAATCATTTTTACCATTCATAAAAAAAACTAATAAAAATGAAATGAAATTCGAAGAAATTCAAAAACAATTAGTGTCCTATTTACTGCGTGAGTGTTCTTGACAAGCTAATGTGTAGATGTGGTGATAATACCTGCGTACTCATGTATATGACCGGAAATTTTCGATTTTATGGCAATACATAGAAATAGTTATTTTATGAAAATAAAGGTATATGATGAAAAATGTTGGATTTCATGGCAGTATATTTAAAAATCGGAGCAAAAAAATATTATATATTTTTTTTTTATATAAGGAACACAATACTTCCCATATTAGAAATTTATCTGAAGTAAATGCCATTAAAATAGAAGTAAATGACGAATTTTTTTTCGATATCATGAAAGAGCATACACAAAAGGTCTTTTATAAATCTGGCACACTTGTAACAATAATAAATCTGTTCTTTTCTGTTATTATATCACAATTTTAGTGGATAGCGCAGAATGATAGGAATTTTCCTTTAATGTGCGATTCTCCGCGATTCCTTATTTTTGCCTAATAGAATTCCCCCACTGGTCGCTGCTCACATTAAAGCAGCTACTCTTTTTCCGCTCGATGTATGAGTAGAATCCGATGTTGATTCGTTCGTTAAAAATCCTAACCGGCTGGGGATTGAACCGAGGTCACCATGCGTGCAATACCCAGCACGCTAACTGAATACCACTCTTGTGTAATTTTTTTCTAATTTTTAGGCTTTACATGTGTATAGGTATACAAACTTCTTCAAGCCAGCATCGATGGCGCGTTGAATGCCCCGGTTCTCATAGGATCACCGAAGTTAAGCAACGACCAGTGAGGTGAAGCCTTCGCGATGCCGGTCCAACCCAAGCTGGGTGAGGTTTATGCGGGTAGCAGGTTTGTGAGTTTCAGCGAATGGAAGGTAACAACATCCCCCTCGTGATGATATGACTGTGCAGTTGAGAGCGACGGTTTTTTTTAAGCTTTATTAAGAGGACAAAGTACAATGGTAACAGTATAAAAAAAAAACAAAAACAAATGACAAAATAAATAAGTAAAAAAGAAAATAACAATAATGTCCTACCTAAAGGGCGGGTTTATTGCCTGTGGCAATCTCTTCTATAAACCCTTTAATTTTAATGTAACAAGTAAAAAAAAACTCGTAGAAAATTCACATTAGAATGACTTTTACTTTTTCATATCAACAATTTCACTATCACAACGATTTAACTATCACTTTATACTTTATGAATTTACTAGCGGGCTGTCGCCCGCTTTGCGGGCCGAGGCATGGCCGTGAAAGCAAAAAATCCTTTTTCGTCAATGGCAGGTGTTGTAGTGGGAGTTTCGAAAAATCCCGTCTTATTGCACATCTAGACTATAAGACAAAGCTACCTACCAAATTTCAGCTTTCTAGGACTTACGGTTTGGGCTGTAGAGCGATGATCAGTCAGTGGTCAGTGGTCAGTGGTCAGTGGTCAGTGAGTGTCTTTGACATTTATATATAGAGATGATAACAAAAATTTCATAGTTAGAAAGAAATTAATATCATTTTTAAGTACTCTTCTATTCCTTTAGTTATCTTATCAGTACAGAATACAGATGTCACCAAGTTGAAGACTTTAGTTTTGTGTTTATTATCATGAGGTGCCAGTTATTGGAATTTTGAACATGTGTTTACAGCAGTGATATTATTATTATTATTAAGTATTTTATTAGATATAAAAAGACATAATACATGTTCAGTACAAATAATTATCGTCATCATAATAGGGTGGCGTCATCATGAACGATGATAGCCAGACAGTGGAGGAATGACTCAGCACTCCGAGAAGGCTAATTATTGACAAGTGCCCCCAGAACCAATCCAATTATAATATAATCACTGTAAAAATTAAAATATGGAAACAATATAAACAATAAAAAGAAAAAAAAGAAGATAAATATAGTATTAATATACACATATGTCCTAACTAAAGGGCGGGTTATTGCCTATGGCAATCTCTTTCACCGACCCCTTACACATGTTATTACACATGAAGTCACAACAACTTAGATCCGCCTCAAAAAAAACCATGCTTGAAACTCGAACCAGCAACCTCCAGATAACGAGCCGGTTACCTTATCAATCCAGCTACTGACGTCGCCAGCCTTTATTGTCATGGAGTATGTAAGTACTAGAGAACTCGTAATACCTCTAACCTGTCCCATACAATCGGCCATCTTTGTTAGTTTTAACACAGATGAAATCACATCAATATTTTTTTTCCCCTCTTACATGATATAAACTTGATGAAAACATCAAGCTTCGCGACCATCGAACACGATGCTACTCAATGATGATGATAATGATGATAATAACGGTAGCCATATTGGATAGACTCTTATGGGACAGATTTATTAGTAGTATAGTATGTTTATTAGTTTCTAAGACATTGAAAAATGTATAAAAAATTACCCATGAGATTTAAGTTATGACGTCTCTATAATATGGATACCCTCCATAGTATATTATACTCGATAGTTATTGCGACTTCTAGGCAACATCAACACAAAAGGAAAATTCACCTTTGTCATTGAAACATCTATCCAGGTTTTTCTTTCTCAGAAATCTCCTCTCAACTTGTTTGTAACGTTACCTAGCTACCTGGTTCTCTCCGCCCCTCCAGATCGTCTCCACCCCCCGTGTTGTTCAACCTTTATATTTTATTTACTTCATGAGCTCTGCTTCTCCTGCTCTCATCGTATACATACGATACGACAGTTTTACCTGGCTTTCAACTTCTCAGTTAAATAGTTTTCCTGGCTTTTCGCGAGGTCTCTGACTCTTTTACTTCTCTCCCTCCCTCTCTCTTGTCTTCCTTTTCACTCTAACCTCTCACTCTCATTCTCACTAGTCTCACTCTTTCTCTCTCATTCTCTCTCACTCACTCACTCTCTCTCTCTCTTTCTCTCTCTCTCTCTCTCTCCCTCTCTTTATAAGTTAGCTTAGGGGAAAAAACCAATAAAACAATTTATAAAATTATCTATCAATCAAACTCTCTCTCTCCCTCTCTACTTGCCCTCATAAGTCTCATAATCCTTCTCCTGTCAATGCTTTTTCCTGTAAATTCTCTCCACAAGGAACAAAAATCAGAACTAACTGAAAAAAAAAAACAGAATACTCAGAAAGATCCCATACGTCCATATAAATTTTGTCTATGACATGCACTGGTTCTCAAGTGGTTAAGGCGCGAGTCTGGTAATCCAGGTAGCGTAAGGATCCGTTGGTTTGAATCCCACCCAATGCATGCATTTTTCCTCATTATTTTGAGTATGTGACCACAGAATAATTAGACTCTGAGGGTTAGGTGGTAGAATATACTTTAAGCATTAACCTCGCCTGGTGGATACCTTCCACTAAAGAGTATTCTTATTTTATTATCGACTCATGAACCCCATTCAAAAATTAAAATATGTCACAAACCTAATCAGTCATAAAGAAATTAAAGTTGAGAAGAAAAACGGTCTGCAAACGTTTTTTGAAAAGTCTAAAATATAAATCACTCCTATGACGACAGAACTGTCGTGACTTTATCTCAGTTTTAATGTGCAACCATTGCAGTTGTCAGCTTGTCCCAGGATTTATATATTTTTTTAATTATATTATGAAGATGCTTGAAGCTAATTGCAATTTGCTATGGCACAAGTGCAGAGTGAAGTTGTACTGTATAAATCTCAGTGTAAATAAAGTATAAATATCTCCTGAGTGAGTCACATATAGGGCGGTTGAAGAAAAGTGGACGGAACCACAAGAGCAGTTAGAAAACATGGTAATATAGTTTAATCGTTTTGTTCTTGATGTTTTTGTGATCATTTTAGAATCTTTTTCGTAAGTAAAACATAAAAAATCAATGCTATGGCTAGGATTTGAACTCACAAATTTCGTTATCTATTGCATTTCTAGAAGTATATTGTCCCTCCATACAGACTGTATATCTTCACAGAATTAATTTTCTCATTCACCTGGAGTATATCTCTCCACGTCTCCACAGAGGTATCTTGCCCCTTCACCGGAAGTGTACCTCTCCACAGAGGTATTTTGCCCCTTCACCCGAAGTTTATCTCTCCACAGAGGCATCTTGCCCCTTCACCCGAAGTGTATCTCTCCACAGAGGTATCTTGCCCCTTTATCTCCATGTCTCATCACTCTATGCCGTGTTTTTGATACACTCGACAATGTGTTCATCCCGAGTGTATCTCTCCACAGAGGTATTTTGCCCCTTCACCCGAAGTTTATCTCTCCACAGAGGCATCTTGCCCCTTCACCCGAAGTGTATCTCTCCACAGAGGTATCTTGCCCCTTTATCTCCATGTTTCATCACTCTATGCCGTGTTTTGATACACTCGACAATGTGTTCATCCCGAGTGTATCTCTCCACAGAGGCATCTTGCCCCTTCACCCGAAGTGTATCTCTCCACAGAGGTATCTTGCCCATTCACCTGAAGTGTATCTCTCCACAGAGGTATCTTGCCCCTTCATCCCTATGTCTCATCACTCTATGCCGTGTTTTGATACACTCTACAATGTCTTCCACTCGACACAACAACTGGGGGAATTCCCTCTCTCGTCTTTTTTATAGTCTTAATTATTTTTTCTTCAACAGGACCAGGTAGGGGCTGAGGGCGTCATTAGAAAAATACACGGGATTCATCTCAAGCATAAGATACTCCTGCCATACCTATCAGAAAGTCAGCAGTGCTTCTCAATGTGTGGGCAAAAAGTATTGGCAGTCGATGTGGCTTTCTTTTCTTAGGCAGAATTCTTCTTAAAGAAGCTCTTCCACCCAACCACTATCTGTAGACTGGGTCCTACCCAATGTTTGTATTTTCCTCATTTATTTGAGTCACCTCCGTGGCGTAACGTTTATGACTACTGCCACTGCCCGTGGACCTGAGATCTTGAGTTCGATCCCCGGTCGGAGCAGATTTCCACACATTAAATTCTGTTCCCTCCGTACATGTGAGGTTGGCATTTCCGGCCCTACCCAGTCTGGGTGAGGTTAATGTGGGTAGCTGGTACGATTCCCTTCGAATGGAGGGTAAAACACCCGTCCTAATCTAGTACGTTAAATCAAATTGAATCGTTGGCGTTAGGAAGAGCATCCAGGCGTAAAAATGTGACAAAACCAACCAACTTCAACCATGAGGTTGAACAACGTCGACCCTGCTTAAGCGGGATAAGGCAGAGTATGTGACCACATATATTAATAGTACGACTGAGTGTTAGGACTTCAGAGTCAGAAAATGTTGTAAGCATTAACCTTGCCTCTCGCCTGTAGGTTACCTTCCACCAAAGAGTATTGTTATTTTTATACGGTTTATTTCTAATTATTTGAAAACCGCTAGGAGGAATATACATGTAGAAAATATATAATCCTAGTATGGATGTTCATATCCAGTGATGATGCTTTCTCAAGAACTCCTCGCTATTTGCCTTCTTCTTCTTACTGCTGACTACATTTTTCTTCTGTTTCTTCCTTTTCTGATTTTCCATCCATCCTTTTTCTCATTTTCTTACACTTTTATGCGTGTACTGTACATACATACTATGTATAATTACTTAGAGTACTCTACGACAGCGGATTTTATATGAAAGTATGACTTTTGTATGAAATCTCGACTCTTTCTTCGGGAAACCTAAACTTTTTCTCCTTGGCTCAGTGGCTGACCTCCGTGGCTCAGTGGTTAAGAGCATTGGTAGTCAACGGATCCCTGCGCTAGCACTGCCTGGATTACCAGACTAGGGCGTTAACCACTGCACTACTACTGCACATATTTATTGCGGATGTTGGTAATAATTTGGCCGAGGCCGAGGGCCACGTTGAAGGTTTCGCTTGAGCCTCTCAATGTAGGCCTGACGCTGTGCTTGAGCCTCTCAATGTAGGCCTGACGCTGTGCTTGAGCCTCTCAATGTAGGCCTGACGCTGTTGCAGGTGTATTTTGGTGTAATTGATACACCCGTAGGCACTTAGTATCAGAAATGATAAGGATTCCTGAGGTATTTCTAATCTTTCTCAATGCCCTGGAGTCCTGGTCGATTGATTAACTTCTTTTTATCAGTTAACATTCCTTTTGATTTGATATCTTGCTCGTTAATTTATTATGCATTCGAAAACAAAACGTCTGTAAAACTGTGTCTGTTTTCTCTGTCTCCGAAAACCATTGGTAGAATGAGGTTTTGCGCAATAAAAAAGGAGGGTTTGAATAAAAATCATGTGGTGTACAAATGAGAGAGAGACTCGACTTTACATCCCCTCAGCTCCTCTGCGCCGCCTCCGGCATTCCGTTTCTCACTCGTAAGAAATGATGATTATTACCATTGTGTTATTTTTGAGGTGCGAATCCAAAATTAAAATTTCCCCCCAGGAGCTTTCCGGAGCACTTTGAACATTTTTATTCCCGGGAATATACGCTCGATGCTCAAAAAACAATTCCCCAGTCTTGTAAAATATTTTATTTTATTATTTCCATCTGCTACAGTGCCGTATGGTCGCTTTGGCTAGTAGGACCGTCAAAGCGACGGAAATCTATTTTCGAATGAAAATTGTTTTTCAAAGTCCATCATGAGATATAAATAATGATATACCTACCTACATGTACATGTAAACATTAATTTTGGAAAAATGTAATTCAGAAAACAAAGAATAAGGTTTTATCCTCCTAAAAATACAAAAGATATTGTACTTCAAGGAGACTATAAATTAAGAAACTTCAAATTAAACAAAAAAAGTCCTTCCCTCCTTCCTATAGCAATTATGAAAACACCAATGTTTTAAGGACAGTTGAAATTCTTAATTGGCTCTATGTGTGGTTTTATTCGGAAAGGTTCTTACTGGTGAAAATGACTTGATTTTATTCAAGAGTATTTGTAAATTTTGGGACATACCGATGGATTTCAAAATTAATTTCAAACGTTAAGTTAGGTGTGATAATTTGACTCAAAGTAGATAATTCTGATGAATTAGCCTATGTATCTTGCGTTTTCATTTAATAAATCGTACAGGTAAATTTCATAAAAGATTTCAAAACATGAATAAATTTTTTGTAATCAAAGTTCGGCACTGATGGTTTTCTTCAGTACGTATTATGCCCTGAACAGAATTCGAACCCCGGGCTCTTCAATGAATGTCCACTGAAGTAAAAATCATTATTCATTCAAAAATAATATACTTCTGTTATTATGTGTTCCAAATTGAAAACATAGAGCATATTAGGGCAGAATTTTTAAACAGAATTATATTTAAGATAAGTCAGGACCATCCCTCAAGTTCGAGTGTTAACCAATCACAGCGCACTATAGCCCAACTTGAGGGGCAGTCAGTCTGAATTATCTTAATTTGAATACTGATTTATAATTCGGCCTTTAGAGACAACTTTTATGTCCCCTCAAGATTTTATTCATTCCCTACAATAGCATACGTCACTGGCACGTAATAAGGAAGGTAAAATATTATTATGAAATTACAGCAGATCTACATAAAGATAAAATATTTTATCCCCGCACTATTGTAGCGCGAGATAAATTGTTCCCGTTATTCTGAATGGCGGAGAAATCGCTCTACCGCTGTCTACCGCTGCTGGTAACGACTGTAATGAGATTTTTCAGAGCACATCCCTACAAGAATTGCAGAAATTAATTTACCATATCTTCAAAAGCGTTATTTTTTAAATTTGAAAACAACTCATTTCTCGCGATTATTAGATAATTGTAGGATTTTATAATGTTTCAACTAGGACTCCAGTCGCAAGGTAGAACGCCAAGTTGATAAACTTTCCTGTAGCAACCGTAGTGAAGCATGGGTTTAATTATTATTATTATTATTATTTAACTCTTTATTAAAAGGACACATATGTATAAACAGGTAACAATGAAAAAAAAAATTAAAAATTTAGAACAATATAAACAAAGAAAAACAGATAAAATAAATAAATAATAAAAACATAGATAACACGAATAAAAAATATACAGGTCCTATCTAAAGGGCGGGGTTATTGCCCAAGGCTATCTTTTTCGCCCAACCCTTTTTAGAATTTAAATATTAAACTGCGCGTTTAAACATGTCAATTATCTTTGGTCATACACACCATTTCTACGATTATCCCTAAAAAAATCATGAAAAGATATTATCAAACGTAGGGACAGGTTTTCTCTCCCTTTTAATTGATAAAACGAGTAGGAGAGAGGGAACATTGTGCTGTTCCGCCTCATTTACCCCTTTGTTTATTCCTCTGTTCCAGATGAAAGAAGCATGGCGGCATTGAAGACGTACTTAAGAAGCAAACTTTGGAAGATAAAAATGAATTTTAAATGAAAATTGTCTCAAAAGGAGCATAAATAAAACATGCATCAGCTCTCCTCTCTCAACATCCTCGACTCTTGGCTCTAACGAAACCCACGTCAGAGAAATCCCTTTCAAGACTGATCTACCTCGTAGAACCTCTGTAGATACCTCATACTTAGTAGACTCAAAACAAAATGGTGAGCTCGATGATTCCCTCCAGATTCTACATCTACTTCCTGCGGCGGCGGTTCGTGCTGCTGAAGCTCGTCCTGCTGGTGTGCCTCATCTGGCTGACGGTGGCGGCTCTGCTCTTCATGGAGGACAGAAACCGGTCGGGCGTCGTCATCGAGTCATTAGACACGAATGTAGACAGGCAAGTGAAGAATGGAGACGAGAACGAGAACCTGATACAGCCGGCGGCTCAGGCGCTGATAGCGGAGACCTCGTCCGCGGAGACGGCGGAGAAGAATGCGGACAAGATGGTGCTGCACGCGCCGGACAAGGGGGAGTTCGACGAGGACAAGAACAAGATGCAGTACGGGGAGTGGGGGAAGCCGGTCATCCTGCCGCAGAACCTGTCCTCGGACATCAAGAAGCTGGTGGAGGAGGGCTGGCAGAGGAACGCCTTCAACCAGTACGTGAGCGACCTGATATCCGTCAAGCGGAAACTGCCCGACCCCAGGGATGAGTGGTGAGTGAAAACTTTATTTATTATCTTTTATTATAATAATTACACTTTTTAGTAGAAGGTAACCACCAGGCGGCGAGGTTAATGCTCAAAACATTTTCTACCACCTAACCCACTGAGTCTTATTATTATATGTTCACAAACTCAAATGAAGAAAAATTCATGCACTGGGCGGGATTCGAACCAACGGATCCCTACCCTACCTGGATTACCACTTGATTACCAATGCACTTAGTTTTATCATATTAATGGTTAAGGGTAACCATTTATAAGCATTAGATCATACTACCGACCTCAATAATCGATCGATAAGGCGGCCGACTCTTAACCGGAAGTCGGTGGTTCGAGTGTCAAGTTCAGCAAAGCTTTTAGTAAAGCGTGTTTGAGTATCCCATCGTGATTAACACAAACTTAATAACTTAATTAAAAAAAAATATTACATCTTGAGAGCAGTATACCTTCTCAAAAAAGAAGAACACATTTTTTCATGTAAACTAGTTTTCGGGCTTTCATTATTTATATTTATTGTTTAGAACTCTCATATTAGTCGATTTACCAACCCAACACTTGTAGTTGTTAGAAAACGATTAATTTCCAGAAGCGTATCAGAAACTACAGAACAAACACTTTCCGTGAACAAAGGACGAGGCTGAAACTCCAAGATGTGGCGGAGGATAAGGAATGAGTTATGATTTCAGCATTTAGAAAACGTGCCATAAGTTTCCCGGGGCAAAAACTCTCGAACTGGTGAATATTTTATTAGTGACGCATCAGCACCAGCTAGAAATAAACATCATAGTGCAGCAAAAGCTATTATTTTATCACCCTTTCCAGCTTTCACACCCCCTTCCCCATGTAGGAGAATCACACCCTCTCACACCTCCGTCTTATGGAGGAGAATCACCCCCCGCCCGTCCAGTAGTGTGGAGGATTCTCACTCTCCATCTCTGAGAATGCCTCTGAAAATCTTTGTCATGGTAATATAAAGCACACTTGAGATGTTTTATAACGTTAGTGGTTTCTTCTGTCTCTCAATTTTCTTTCAGCCTTTTCAAAAGGGCAGGATGGAGAATGAATTTAATAACCTATGTATATTAGGGAATAACATTAGTGCTGGGATTTCTGAACAGCTTTCATCCCTCCAGCAACAGCTTTGCAGAGCTTATGAATGTATTAGGGTGATTATGCCGTAAGCCTGTTTAATCTGGTTATGCATCGGATCTTCGGATGTGTGTAGATTTTGGAGTAATCAAATAAGCTGCTATTGAAATAGAGTAAGGATTTTGGTGATTTTAGGATTAGACCTTCTTCCTATCTTTGAAACTCCAGGTCGTGGGTTCAAATCACGGCCAGAGGAATATTTTTGTAAAATATATTTCAGAGACGCTTTCTTCTATTCAATATTTCCTTTTAAGATGATGCAATATCCGTATAAAGAAATTCGGTGGCGCCGAATTCAGGACCAAAACAATGTACGGCAATGCCTCAGTATGTAGAGTAGGGATGGGAAAAAGAAATATAGCCATGCCTCGGGCTGTATCTTGCGTGCAGCCAAAGAAAATTTGTCCCACGATACGAGTTTTTTTTTTATTTATTATTATTTTTTTTATTTTTTTAAGTGGGGTTTAACGTCGCTTTCAACTGCCATGGTCATATCACGACGGGGGTTTTACCCTCCATTCGCAGGAAACTCACAAATCTGCTACTCACATTGACCTCACCCAGCCTGAGTGGGGCCGGGAATAGCCAGCGTCACGAGAATTAGAATTTGAATGGTCACCCATCCAAGTCTTAACCTCGCTGGATGTCGCTTAACTTCGGTGTTCTGAAGGGAACCGGTGTATTCAACATGCCATCGACGCTGGCTGCGATACGAGTTTGAAATCTAGGCTATTAAATAAGTCAAGTAGAAAGCTCGAAACAGATGTCCAGGTTTGTTCTGATATTCCTGTACAAGACAAGTGTACATCTAGTACAACTTCTTACTATTCTGTTTATACTGATGTAGAAGTGTTTTTTCTCAATTCAATACACATAACCCATTTACATGTAAATTAAAAAAAAAGTTATCATATTTGTGTTAACCACTTTCGTGATATCACAACCAATCAAACTCACTATAATAAATCCACGCTGAAACCGGGACTTGAACCACCGACCTCCAGGTTACAAGTCCGTCGCCTTATCGATCAAGCTACTGAGGTCGGGTACATGTAAAATTAAATTATACAGGGTGTTTCAGAAAAGTGTGCATTAATTTTAACCACGTATTTTATGTACCATTTTAAGGGGGGTCAACTCTATAACAAAATGGGCGAAAGTGCTTCATAAGGGAGATACACATCTCTAAAGGTTCTTTAAAAAAATCTTAGATTTTGAATTACGCCTTACCTGTTAGAGTTATTGAAACGCGAACAAAAATTGACTCCCAATACAAGATGACGCCGTTATTTTGATGTGAGAATTGAGGTCATTGCACTTTTAAGGGACGGCCACAGGGGGGTTAACTGAAAGAAAATAGGCCATCCCTTATGAAGCACTTTCGCCCATTTTGTTATAGAGTTGACCCCCCCTAAAATGGTACATAAAATACGTGGTTAAAATTAATGCACACTTTTCTGAAACACCCTGTATACAGACAGCCAAGGAGAGGGAAAGCAAGATGCAAGATTTCTCCTTCACATACGGTTATTCGAGTGGTACATTTGAGGCTTTGCTTTAACCTGGAACAAAGAACTCTTTTTTTTCCGTACACAAAAAAGGGATAAAGAACGATAAGGTTAACGAATAAATAAGAAAACACTGGAAGGAAATAAATCATTCGGAAAGAAAAAAGATAGAAGCATCACAAGAAGGAGAGGAAATGAGGAGTGTGAGGAAAATTGAGGAACATCTCCAGAGAGGTTAAATGAGGAGGAACAGAGATCATCCCTCGCTGATGGTACAAAGAGAACAGAGTTGAGGCTAATGGATTGAACGGCTTAAACATCGAATCAAAATGTTGAAGAGATATGTTGGATTACTTCTGGAAAGATCCACTTCATTGGATGGACAGCGAAAGACTTGAAGAAGATGAACGTCGGTGCTTAGTTAGATGAGATACTCGAAAAAAATGTAATCAGATAGAGTCACCTAAATATTATTGGTGTTTTTGTTTTATTGTTGTTTTGGGATTTACCGTTGCATCAACTGCATGGTCATACCATAATATTGTTGTTGTTTTTTCAACATGAAAAACTTGATTGATAAGGTGGGATTTTATATGATTGCATATGCATACAAACTATAATTTATCTATTTTACAAATCACTATTGTCTTTCACCCAGCTCAAGCTCTAAGCTTATTGGTTTTAAATACCTGATCTTTAATTAATTTTATACAACACACATAATATATGTAAATTACTCAGTCCATAATATTGTAAAACTATACTTTTTTTTTTATTATTATAAAACCTGGTTGCAGGGTTTCGTCTGAAACACCATACAATTAACACTGCGACCTAGTAAGATCTATACTTACTTAAAACTATACTTACTTAAATTGTTTGACAATTACCTTTCTCATTATTATCATATTCATCTTTAAAAATTGTACTCTGCAATTATATCTACTGATTATGTGACTTGTAAAAAGTTTATTATAAAATAAATTTGAAATTAATAAGTAAATAAATTGTAACTTTGATATCGGTGCTTCATATCTTTAGTATTTAGCAAAGCTAGTTTGTGTAGTTGTGATGTCACGAAAGTGATTAACACAAATATTTAACTCATGAACAAAAAAAAAAGACATCTTTTTGTGAATTGTTTAGTTTGTAAGTGAGGATGGAAAAAATCAAGAAAAACACCCCGCACAGCCCACACTGTAGATCAAGTGCAAAGAAATGTCTCCCTGCTCCAAATTACACTTTATTCCCTAATTAATTGTTTGACATTACATACAAAATTATGTTTGTTTGCAAAGTTTCCGCTCTCACTCTCTCCTGCTTCTCCTGTTTGCCATTTAGCAGTGTTTTCCATTTGACAACACTCTGTGATGTCTAAAGCTCTTTGTAAAAGTTTTCATAATTTAATGGAATCATCTACAGAGCGCTCGAGTTTTTCATCTGTTTGAACTTATAATTTCGGAGGAAACTTTTCTTTCTTGATTATGTGGTGAAAGTAAATTTAAGTTCTTGATTTGTAAATGCGAAGAAAGGTGAGAGATTCACGTCTACACAACATCATATTTCTGAGTTAAATGTTTCCTTATATTTCTGAAAATTAAAAGAGTTGTGAAATTAAGTGAAATTCCATTAAATCGTGCACATTGCATAGTTAATTGAATTTCAAGGCGTTCATACAAAATAAAATTATTAATCATACTTGGTACACTTTGCAAGTTTGAAAGGATACCGACCTCAGTAGCTTGATCGATAAGGCGGTAGACTTTGGCGGACTTGTTACCTGGAGGTCCGTGGTTCTAGTCCCAATTTCGGAGAGAAAAAAATACCATCTTAATGATGTTGCACCTAAAAACAACTGATCACAAATATTATAATATCTGAAAAAATAATGTATTTTTTTATACAAAAACGAACACTATACCTTTGAATTTTAAAAATCAAAATTAGTCTGAAGTAATGCTGTGAAAGGCTAAAATTTCAACTTTGAAATAATTAATTTATTTTTAATATTAATATCTACAAACTGATATTATTTCTGAATTGGTTCTCTCACAGAGATCATCGTCTCTATGATTGATTAAACAGGCCTCAGTATTTCCATTAGGTGTCGGACTCGGAATCAGGAGGTCGGTAGTTCGAGTTCCAAGCACGCAAAAATTTAGTAAGCTGTGGCATCATGATCATGATTATACTTAAAAGAAATTAAAAAAATAATGTATTAAAGACAGGTGATATAGTAAGAACAACTGATGTTATTCTTGTTAGTAACTTTGGCTTTTCATCTCTTTATCACACACTTGTTTCTTCTCTATGTTTTCTCTTCTTTTTCATCAAGAGATGGGCACTCAAAGTACTTCCCTTGCTCGGACTGTTTTTAATGAAGACGTCAAGTGTAATTTCCTCGAGAGAAAGTGCCAAAGTGGTAGCTTATTTTATTTTCATAACCTGCATAAATTTGATCATTTCCCCTCTGCATCAGCCCTTAAAAAGGGAAAACGAAGGCTGAGGGGTGGTAAAAGGGACTAATAAACAGAGGCAAAGCAAGCACATGGTGGGAGGTTTAGAAAAAAAAAGGGTTGACAAGGGGAAGATACTCCGGGAGAAATAATATATGTGCGCTCATGCTCTCCTGTTCCCGTTCATGCGGGGTGAGGCAGGGTGAAGGGTCAGCTCTTGGCACTTAAGTATCGTTAAGATAAGGCTAGCTATGGGGAGTGGGTATAGACATTAGGGAGGGAAATGAGAAGTGGGTAGAGAAATGGGAATTGGGGGGGGGGGGGGGGATGAGAAGTGGGGAGAGTAATGGGGACGGGGTTGGTTGTGTGAGTTCTGAACTTCCTATGAACTCGATCTATTTTCAGATATTTGTACAAATATTTACAGTTGTGTTCCTGGACGTCGTATTTTTGTGGTGTTGAATTTATGTGAGAAACCTAAAAGGAATCATTACTTGCTCCTTCTTAGGTGTGAGCAAGGCCCGGTTGTGAAATATTTTCTTGTAATTCTCTTTTATTTAATATCCACCCACTCCTTTCCACCCGTTTCTTTTCTCCTTTCATCATCCTGGACTTTTTTACTTACCTATGAAACCAACACTCTTCTCTCTCCCTATTGATATCCTACTATACTTTTTCTATATTTATTACCTAAATAACTAACCAACCGTCTCTTTCTTTCTCTCTCCATCTTTCCTCCCTCTCTCTCTCTCTCTCTGTCTCACTCTCTCTCGCTATCTCTCTCTCTCTCTCCCTCTCTCTCCCTCCCTCCCTCTCCCCCCACCTACCTAAACTATTTTCTCTCCCACGGTGAAGAAACAGAG
The DNA here is from genome assembly GCA_024516035.1 of Bactericera cockerelli. Lineage (NCBI taxonomy): Eukaryota > Metazoa > Arthropoda > Insecta > Hemiptera > Triozidae > Bactericera > Bactericera cockerelli. The sequence goes on along the minus strand of CM044955.1, from coordinate 25,898,748 downwards.
AACCCCTTTTTCACTTAATATTTTTTTCATGAGTCTATTTTAGAACTCCATTTTAAAGTTTGTTTTGGGCATAATTTACATAATAATTTTATTCATTCATACCCTCGTTCTCTTCTCTATTTAACTTTCCTCCTCATTTCTTTATTCGTTCTACAGACTCTCTCTACGGGCTCTTCCTCCCTTATTTTCATCGCTCGCCTTTATTCCCCATTACTCTCTACTCTCTTCTACTCTCTCTCTCTCTCTCTCTTACTCTCCTTACTCTCTACTCCTCTCTCTTCTTCGTCTCCTCCTCCTTTCTGTATCTTACCTTGGCTCTGTCATTCGTTCCCTCCCTTTTATCTTACTTTACTTCCTCACTCCTTTTTTCTATCGACTTTTCTAATTTTTTGTTTCTGCTCTCTCTTTCTCCCTTTCTCTCAATTTGTCTCTCTCTCCCTCCACTTTGACATTATCTTTTTTGGCTCTCTCATTTTGTTTAACAGCCAGCATCTCCTATCGAATGTTCTCCCCTCCTATAACAAATATCCTCCCCTCCTATCTCATATCCTCACCTCCTATCACATATCCTCCCCTCCTATGAAATATCCTCCCCTCCTATCACATATCCTCCCCTCCTATGGAATATCCTCCCCTCCTAACAAATAGCCTCCCCTCCTATCTCATATCCTCCCCTCCTATCTCATATGCTCCCCTCATAGCCTCCCCTCTTATCACATATCCTCCCCTCCTATCACATACCCCCTCTTCAATCTCCCTTTCCCCTCTCCTCTTCACATATATCCTCCATGAATCCCCCTTCTATCACAAATCCTCTCCTCTTATCACATATCATCCCCTCCTATTGAATATCCTCCCCTTCTATCACAATATCCTCTCCTCCTATCAAATATCCTCCTATAATATCTCCCCACCTATACATATCCTCCCCTCCTATCAAATATCCTCCTCTCCCCCAAATATCCTCCCTTCCTATCAAATAGCCTCCCTTCCTAAATATCCTCCCTTTCCCATCAAATACCCCTCCCCTCCTATGAATATCCTCCCCTCCTATCAATACCTCCTCCCCTCCTATGAAATATCCTCCCCTCCTATAACATATCCTCCCCTTATGAAATACCCTCCCCTCCTATGCAAATATCCTCCCCCATTATGAAATACCCTCCCTTCCTATCACATATCCTCCCCTACCTCTCACATTACTTTTCACTCCTCTTCATCTTTCTCTCTCATAGTTACATTCGCTCTAGTGTCCAAGTTTCATTTTTCTCGATGGCACAGTAAAATTTCCAAATCTGACGACTTTCGAAGTCAAATAACCAAATAAAGTCCACGTCAATTGATGTAGAATAGTACTTAGAATGTGCTATCTTCAAAACAATAAGATTTACAAACACAAAATATCATGTGCTCGGTGGCGCCGAATTGAGGCCCGTATAGATGTACGGCAATGCCTCATTGTCTAGAGTAGTGTTAGGATGAATTAATATACTGCCATGACTCGGGCCCGAAGTAGGGTGCAACTGATGTTCTGTAACATTCTACACAACACTGACTCATTTGAAAGCCATTAAATTTTTATGAGCGCCTGTCATTTGCTTTGATTATGCAATGTGCGAATTAATCTGTGTCATCTCTGCTGATCAGGTTTGTGTTTTAGAATCTGCCTGAAGGTAATCTTGTGTATTCATTGACGTAACGGTGTAAAGGAGGAATAGTTTTTCCTCCATATTTTTTAAAGATAAAAGAGAGAAAATCAATGTGCAAATCAATAAAAATGTAAACTGATTAAACAATTGTTATATTTCTTTTAGAAAGGAAAGTAATGGAATCACCCATAAAAAAAAATTGTTCCCCGGAATCGCTTTCGCATTATTTCAGGGCACTTCACCTTTACACCCATTCCATTCTGACAAACGCAAAAACTCGATCACAATTTTCCACTCCGGCCGGGATTCGAACCCGCAACCTCCGGGTCAGGAATGTAACATTTCCTCCGTCCAAAACCTTCGTGTTTGAAATGTGCCGACATACATCACGGGAATTTGAAATCACCGGAACTTGAACGAACAGACAATAACATGGAATGGTAAATGCAGATACACTCCGCTTTTTATGACAGCCCCACCTCTTGGGTTTTACAATTTTGAAAGCCATAAAAAAAGCTAATTATTCAAATGAACTGGAACACACACATTAAAATGTCATTAAGGCCGTTTGGAATTACAGGGGAGTTATTAGCGAACACCGGATTTCGTTCTTAATCCTTTCTCTCTACTCACTTTTCCTCTTTCTATCTACTCACCTCCCTCCTCCTCCTTCCCTCTCTCTCTCTCTCTCTCTCTCTCTCTCTCTCTCTCTCTCTCTCTCTTTCTCTCTCTTTTCTGTCATTCAACACCTTCTATGTACGTTGTATTTAAATATTCAATGTATAAAATTTCTAGCTATGAAAATATTTTCAGTGAAATTTTCTATTTTCAATTTGTTCATATACAATTTATACACCGAACCCAGTAGCTTCATCGATAATACGGTGAACTCGTAACCTGGAGGTCGGTGGTTCAAGTCCCGGTTTCAGCGAATATTTAGTAAAGCGAGTTTGAGTAGTTCTGATATCACGAAAGTAACTTAACTGTGAAAGTAACTTAACACGAAGATATAATGTATAAAAGAAATGTTCAATTGTTGTATAGTAAATAATAGTCCAGCTATTTTGAAGACGAGAGCCTTCTCTATGTTTCTCCTCAAGAAAAAAGGAACAGTTCACACAAAGTAAAAAGCAAATAAACACGGGACTGAAAAAGCTATTAATTTCAGTACGAGAAACTTCCAATACAACAGAAAAAAAAATTCAACTGCAGAGCACCTAATTTTTTCAGTCAGGGAGCAAAGTTTGAAAAATTAAAAGTCAAGAAATATAATAAAGGAAGCGAAACTAAGAGAATATAAAGGAGGGGAAGGAATGTCTTGGGGTGGGAGGGGTCTAACAATTAGGAGGTAGAGTGGGGGAAGTCTCGGGGTGGGGGAGTGGAAGCATATAAAGTAAAATTGTGCAGTAAAAATGCAGTCATAAGATTCAAGCACGTTTCTTGTAAATTTCCCCCTTTTATGTCTCTTTCTCTCCCTCTCTCTCTCCGTCCCTCTCTCTCCCTCCCCACTCTCTCTCTCTCTCTCCCTCTCTCCTCTCCGCCCATGTTTTGATAGGAGAAGAACTTGAAGAAATGAAAATTTATACAAAGTCGATATTATTGTGTTTTTATTTCTCTTTGTGATAGTGGAAAGCGATTAGGGAAACGTGCGCCTCGTCACTAATTAGTTGTTTACTCATTCCGTCATCGCGATAGTTTCATCCACTGATAGTGTTGGGTGGAAGAGATTGCCATAGGCAATAACCCCACACTTTAGTTAGGTCTTGCCCTCGTCAGAATTTACTAGAGCTGTCGATGGCTCGACACTCTCAGGATGGGTGAGGTTAATTTGAGTAGCGGTATCGATGCTTCAACGAATGTAGGGTAAAACCGGCGTCGTCATACGACTTAGCAGTTTAAAGCGATGTTGAACTGAAAAATCTGACACTGCAAAATTTTCACCGAACTTGGAACTCGCACCACCGACCTCCAGGTTACAAATCCAGCTTCTTATCGATTAAGTGCACTGGTAGTGAAGTGCTTAACACGCTAGTCTGGTAATCCAGGTAGCGTAAGTATCCGTTGGTTCGAATCCCACCCAGTGCACGAATTTTTCCTCTTTAATTTGAGGTTGTGACCACATAATAATAAGACTCTGAGGGTTAGGTGGTAGAAAATGCTCTGAGCATTAACCTCGGCTGCTGGTTACCTGCCACTAAAGAGTATTATTATTAATCTGCTGAACTCAGTATGAGTAACTATTAAGCCAAATTCGCAAGTAAACGAGGAGAAATCCATGCAGTGAGTGAGATCCGAACTCACCAGGAATACTCACGCTGCTCCTTGGAGTTACCTCCTTCTGACCATTCTACCGGCAATATTGTGATGACATTCATTGCAGCATCAGTGTGATGAAGCACCATTCACCACACATGCAGTAATTCTGGTCCCGATTACGAGATGAATTGGAGATAAACTTTGGACAATTTATGTTCAGTTGCATATATTCACAGAGACATAAATAATTGGAAACATAAACAATGTCGCTCGGATAAGAACAATATTGCAGCAACATTAATACCGATGCATCGATGTGCTGACTGATACATAGTTTTGGAAATATGTAGTTGTTCACTGCGGATTTATGAATATGATTATTTCTCGTACCAGTAGTCACCGTGGCCGAGTGAGCTAGCGCGCTAGGCATTGCACGCATGGTGACCTTGGTTCGATCCCCGGCAAGGCAGGATTTTTTATGCTCAGTACTCAGTGTTCAGGGTCCACTCATACCTCGTGCGGAAAAATGAGTAGCTGCTTCAATGTTAGCAGCGACCAGTGGCGGAATTATATGCAAAAATAAGATATTAGGATATAAAAGATAAGGAAAAGTCCTATAATTCTGCGCTACCCACTAAAATCGTGATATAATAACACAAGGAATCACATTATTATTATTTCTGGTACCGTTTTATTTGTATCAAGATTATATTCGACATTTAATATGTTGGGTACAAGTAGTCACTGGCCAAGTGAGTAGCGCACTAGGTTTGCACGCATGGTCACCTTGGTTCGATCCCCAGCAGGGCAGGGTTTTTTCTGCTTCGTTCTTGGATGTCCGGTGTCCACTCTTACCTCGTGAGGAAAAATGAGTATCTGCTTTAATGTGAGCAGCGACTGTTTTAAGGCAATATAATATAGGATATTTGGTTTATTCTTTAATTTTGTATAAACTTCGGGATTTACACATTTATGCAAGTTTTCTCTAATTAACACTATAAATCTTAATGTAATAAGAAATAGCCTAGCTTGAAAAAAAAAATGAATGTTGAAAAAATCTCTCAATAAAATTAAAAACTCTAATAATGCTCTATTATAAGATACTAGCGGGCTGTCGCCCGCTTTGCGGGCCGAGGCATGGCCGTAGTGTATTGAGGCATGACCGTTCTGTATTGAGGCATGACCGTAGTGTATTGAGGCATGGCCGTAGTGTATTGAGGCATGAACGTAGTGTATTGAGGCATGAACGTAGTGTATTGAGGCATGACCGTAGTGTATTGAGGTATGAACGTAGTGTATTGAGGCATGACCGTAGTGTATTGAGGCATGACCGTAGTGTATTGGGGTCCGTCTAATTGAAAATCTAGAGCGTAAAAAAAAACCTACACACAAAAATTGAACATTTTTGGACTTATTAATATGGAGTAACAGGCAGTTGTTGTAGTGGGAATTTCGAAAAAAATCTGTCTAATTTCTCATCTAGACCGTAAAACGAACCTATACACCAATTTTGAACTTTTTAGGGCTTACCAATATGGAGTAATAGGCAGGTGTTGTAGTGGGAGTTTTAAAAAATCCCATCCAAATGCACATCTAGACTGTAAAAAAACCTACATACCAAATTTGGACTTCTTCGGACTTACCAGTGCGGAGAAGAGTAGTGGAAGTAAATTTTCCTTTTTCGCCAATGGCAGATGTTGTAGTGGGAGTTTCGAAAAGCCCAATTTTGCAGATTCAGACAATAAGTCAAACATAAATACCAAATTTGAACTTTCTCGGATTTATCAATGCGGAGAAATAGTGGTGTAAGTAAAAAGTCCTTTTTCGCTAATGAGAGGTGTTGTAGTGGGAATTTTGAAAAATCCTGTCTAATCACACATCTAAACTATAAGACTAAGCTACCTACCAAATTTGAACTTTCTCGGATTTATCAATGCGGAGATATAGCGGTGAAAATAAAAAGTCCTTTTTCGCTAATGAGAGGTGTTGTAGTGGGAAGTGTTTCGCGGTACAAAGAGGGAATGTGGCATCAGTAATGAGCACACTGAAGAAAGACGAATCGTTGAATGAAATATATTATATCGTTTAATTATACCTACATAAAAAAAAAAAAAAAAAAAAAAAAAAAAAATTTTGAAAAATCCCATCTAATCGCACATTTAAACTATAAGACTAAGCTACCTACCAAATTAGAACTTTCTCGGATTTATCAATGCGGAGAAATACCGGTGAAAGTAAAAAGTCCTTTTTCGCTAATGAGAGGTGTTGTAGTGGGAATTTCAAAAAAACCCGTATAATCGCACATCGAAACTATAAGAGTAAGCTACCTACCAAATTTGAACTTTCTCGGATTTATCAATGCGGAGAAATAGCGGTGAAAACAAAAAATCCTTTTTCGCCAATGGCAGGTGTTGTAGTGGGAATTTCGAAAAATCCGGTCTTATTGAACATCTAGACTATAAGACAAAACTACCTACCAAATTTGAACTTTCTCGGATTTATTAATGCGGAGAAATAGCGGTGAAAGTAAAAAGTCCTTTTTCGCCAATGGTAGGTGTTGTAGTAGGACTTTCAAAAAATCCCGTCTAATTGCACATCTAAACTATAAGACAAAGCTACCTACCGAATTTGAACTTTCTCGGATTTATCAATGCGGAGAAATACCGGTGAAAGTAAAAAGTCCTTTTTCGCTAATGAGAGGTGTTGTAGTGGGAATTTCAAAAAAACCCGTATAATCGCACATCGAAACTATAAGACTAAGCTATCTACCAAATTTGAACTTTCTCTAATTTATCAATGTGGAGAAATAGCGGTGAAATCAAAAAATCCTTTTTCGCCAATGGCAGGTGTTGTAGTGGGAATTTCGAAAAATCCGGTCTTATTGCACATCTAGACTATAAGACAAAGCTACCTACCGAATTTGAACTTTCTCGGATTTATCAATGCGGAGAAATACCGGTGAAAGTAAAAAGTCCTTTTTCGCTAATGAGAGGTGTTGTAGTGGGAATTTCAAAAAAACCCGTATAATCGCACATCGAAACTATAAGACTAAGCTACCTACCAAATTTGAACTTTCTCTAATTTATCAATGTGGAGAAATAGCGGTGAAATCAAAAAATCCTTTTTCGCCAATGGCAGGTGTTGTAGTGGGAATTTCGAAAAATCCGGTCTTATTGCACATCTAGACTATAAGACAAAGCTACCTACCAAATTTGAACTTTCTCGGATTTATCAATGCGGAGAAATAGCGGTGAAAGTAAGAAGTCCTTTTTCGCCAATGGCAGGTGTTGTAGTGGGAATTTCAAAAAATCCCGTCTTATTGCACATCTAGACTGTAAGACAAAGCTACCCACCAAATTTCAGCTTCCTAGGACTTACCAATTCGGAGAAACAGTGATGAATCAGTGAGTCAGTCAGTCAGTCAGTCAATCAGTCAGTCAGTGAGTGAAACTCTCTTTTATAAGTATAGATTAAAATAAGATAGGCAAGGAAAAGTCCTATAATTCTACGCGACTCATTACAACTGTGATGATAACACAATAAATAATAGTTATTTATTAATATGTTGGGTTCATTTTTTATTAATATGAATGCCCAGAATCTTTTTTGACGAATGACCTGATGATGTTATAGGTCACATTATGGAACAAGATTAAAAGTTAAGCTAAGTCAGACACGCCCTCAGGTCGAAGATTTTACCAATCAGAGGCAACTATAGCCCAATTTAGTGTCCACTTGGCTTGATTTGAATACTGTTTTATAATTTTGCATATCATCATAGAACAATGACTCAGCACTTCTACCACTGTCTTTACAAGGAGGCTAATAATTGACAAAGGCCCCCAGAACCAGACCAATGCTAGTCTACTCCCTGTTTACAGTCTAACAGCCAGACTTATGATCCCCCAGCCAAACTTTGCACATTATGTTGAGAGAAAAAAAAAACTTTGTTTTCCTTTGTAATCTTTCTCATGAATTCAAACAGATTTTATCAAAATAAATATTTATGTATAATACAATTAATACATATACAATTATACATACCTATGTTTGTAAACAAACATAGGAATGCGATATATTCGATGATGATATTATTTTATATTTTTTAAATGTATAGGAACAAGTAGGTTTCAAAAGGGTTTTATGATACCACGTCGTAAATCAGCGCTTATGAACAGTTTCACAATTGGAACATCCGAGATTGAAAATTTATGTCCTCTCATGCCTTGTCAATTTTATCGCGAGTATAAATTTTGTTTGAACATTTTCGCGTCGATGTTTTTTAAGCCAAAACATTTGAATGAATTATCCCACATGGGAGTATCGTATTCAACAGAATAATCCGCTCAGGATGTGAGGGAGCCAGATGGGTTTTTTGGTTTAACGTCGCTTTCAACTGCATGGTCTTATCACAACGGAGGTTTTACCCTCCATTCGCTTGTAACTAACAAATGAATCTTGAAAAGTCTGATGCCGGGTCCACACTGCGAACATTGTTAGCTATCAATGTTCGCAGTGTGGACCCGGCATTAGAAAATGTTTTTACGACTTGTTTGAAATAACATTGTTGGCGAACATTGTTCGCGAACATTGTTAGTTAACAATGTTCGCTTAGTGTGGACCCGGCATAAGAGAGGCTGGGAATAGCCAGCATCACGAGAGTTCGAATTTGAATGGTCACACATTTGCTCAGATCAGCAGGTAAAAGTTCTGCATATCTATGCCATCAACTAACCTTTATTTTATTTATTAGAAACAGGAAAGTGACAAGTTTTATATAAGCATAACCTGGCGAGTTAGTGAAAGAAAACATAGCATATACGTATGTATAAGTAAAATTATTAGGGAAAGAAAAAATTGGATGGAATATTTGATAAAATTTGATCCCTACCTTTTTCACAAGAATCTGACGGTACTTATCATATCAAAAAAAAACCTCCTGACCAATAATAATCATACGAAGTAAAGAAAAACAAAGTTTTTTTCCAGAGAACAAAAAAAAAACTCTGAGTCTGAAACATTTCATGGCGTAACAAATTCATATCTTTATCTACAACAGAATACTGAATAAGGTACTCTGGTTTTTTGCCTGGCTTTAATAGGGTATACTACAACTAGTAGTCTAATAAAATAAATTAGAATTTTATTTACCCAACAAGTACATACTGTTTCTCCCCTTGCACAAGAAATAAAAAGATCTTTTTATTATTTCATAAAAAAAAACTTTTATTAAAATAATAAACTTTTTTGTTTCATAATTTTAAGTACACTTCTAAATATTTCTCTGAAAGTTATTTCAAAATTTCTCATTACTATTTCTTTTCTACTGGAAAAGTAAGAATACCATTTATTTATGTACTTCTGTTTGTAGGTACTTTTGTTTGTTCGAAAACATGACTTAAAGTAATGATAATTTATATTTACAGACAAGTTTGTGTACCTTGGGATGGAGAGTTGAGTTGTTGGGGTAAGTTGCAAGTTGCAAGTCAAAATTTGAAGTATATCATGGGGCCGCAAACGAGGCACCTAGCACTGAATTACGACTTGTTATCAGAACAATCATTTTGATGTTAGCATTCCGGCCCAACCACAAGTAGTCACCGTGGCCAAGTGAGAAGCCCACTAAGCTTGCACTGAATTACGACTTGTTATCATTTTGATGTCTGCACTCCGGCCCAACCCGAGCTGGGTGAGGTTAATTTGGTTCGTAGGTTTGTGAGTTCCCTCCGAATGGTGGGTAATATCACCGTTGTGTATAACCATGCAGTTGAACGCGACGTTATTTTTAAACATATTATTTACATAGATAAAGTTTTATTTACATAGAATACTTACATTGATAGAAATTGACATTAAACAAACAAAACTTGTTCAACGGTGGTGCTAATGCCAGACGTACCTGTGTGGAAAGAGAGTCTCGTGATGAAAAATGAGTAGCTATTGTATGAATATCGACCAGCGGCGGAAGTGATGAAATTTGCAGATCTTTAATACTGAGCTACCCACCAAAGTTGTGACATAACAACACAAAGAAAAACATACATACATTATTTCTGCAGCTATTATCCAAATCCATACCAAAAGCTGCTTATTTCGCAACTTCGGACTCCCAGTCCAGGATGGTAACTTTCTACGAGATTCGAACTCGAATGCTTCGGATATCCAGTCCAGTTTAGTCAGTTTCTACCCCGGTGAGGTGCGAACTCTAGTCACCTGCGTGTGAATCCAAATATCGGACGGTGACTTCACTCATCTATAGTTGACAATACTCACTTGAAAACCTTGTTTCATAAAAAAATTGACATCGGAGCAAAAAAATATTTTTTTTACTAAAAACGAACACAATACTTCCGATCTGTAATATTAGAAATTTCTCGGAAGTAATTCAGTGTTTCAGTGAATGTACACCTTAGGGCGAAATGAATAGACAAATTCTGTATCACAAGTCATTGCTAAGCGTCGGTTTTCCCTATCTTACACAGTACGCAATCCGTGACTTAGCGCCACAGAGGTATTACAAAAAACGTCTAATAATTCCGCCCTTAGTGTACAAAAAGGTGCATACTTTGTACTATTCTTTGTAAAAACCCGAACATTTTCGAGTAAATATCATTGGAAATTCAAACAAACGCATCCTTAAGCTCAGATTCCGACCGCAAGAATAGCTTTCTCATAAAGTTTTCCCAAGCATACCCCGTGCTTTATGTTCTGCGGTTGGGTGGAAAATTCAGCCGCAGCGCAGAAATATGAAAGGTGGAGGAAATCTCAGTCAGCAGAGGGAAAATCAAACGAATTGCTAACTCTTGTTTTTTTTTTTTTTTTTTCTCAAGAAATATCGGGGGGGGGGGGGTATTGCTTTTAGACCCAATCCACCTATAGTTTAAAGAAATAACTTGTCATGTCCCGGCTGGGTTTCGAACTCGCGACCTCTGGATTCACAGAGTGCCGCCTTTACCACTGAGCTACCGGGACAGAGAATGTCTTGTATTTTCAAGCTTTGCTAGCTTTCGTATTCCTAGAACCCTCGTGTGGCGTGTTCAGCTTACCCTAATGATTCGAGTTTGGAAACTTTGCGAAAATTTCAAATTTAAAGTTTTGTTGAGATAACTAGAATTTCGAAATATTTAATCATGTTTGATGAACGGTAGAGACCTTATGAATTCTTCGAATTTTCTTACAGAGGAACTTACAAGACTTTGAAAACTAACACAAATGAGATTTTTGAAGAACTTCTGATACTTTGAAATAATGAGATCGTAGTTCAAAAAAGCCTAAGACCATCCTGCGACTGCGCCTGGTTACTATTAAACATATGGGATCAAGTTTTATTTACATAGAATATACATATTATACAATACATAGAAAATGAAATTAATAGAACAAAACTTGATCAAGAGTGAATGCCAACGGCAATCTCTTCCGATTAATAGAAAATTCGTTTATTTAAACAAGACACATTAAAGATTAGATAATACATACTTCCCTTAAATAAATAAATAAAAAAAATACCATAATAACCTGTGCTTCTTATTAATAATTGTTTGAATATTCGCTTTCAAAAAAAAAGCTCAGGACGCGAGAAAAAATAATAAAATAAAAGTTTATTCTGAAAGTTTTCCTTGGCTGTTTTATGGCCCTCATTTCTTTAAGAGAATATTGTTCATAATAAAAATTAATATAAAAATTAAAACGCTGACAATAAATCTCGGTGGTTTCTCATAAAAGTAGATAATATTGTTACTGTAAGGTAATATTGTTAAAAATAAAAGTAATATTGTTACAGTAAGGTTTCCATTACACGCCCCTACACTTGGGACGCTAGAATCCTCTCTTTTCCCTTAAATTTAATTATTTCAAGATTTACACCCGTGAATATGCGGTGTTACGCAGAAGTTCTAATGTAATATATCTGCCTATCACTTTCAGTTTTGGTTGTGAGTTTTAGGGCGGAATTAATAGACGTTTTTGTAATACCTCTGTGGCGCTGAGTCACGGATTGATTACTGTGTAACATAGGGAAAACCGACGCTTAGCAATGACTTGAGTTATAGAATTTGTCTATTAATTTCGCCCCTTATACCTGGTTTTACTTACTTTATTATAATCTCTGTAAGGTTAAGTAATTGAAAGTAAGCTAGCCGTTCGTTGTTGTTAGAGGGTACCTACACTTTACAAAAGACACCGGCTGTTTGATCCAAACAGCTAACCTCTTTTCAAACACGAAACTTCTGACCTGTTAAACCGCGTTTTTTTTTCCAGCGTCGATGGCGGGCTACCGATCACTTGTTACAATTTACCTGAAAAAACCCGACATTTGCGACAACAGAAAAAGGTATTCACTGTAACGTTTGCGACAATATCAGACAGACAAAGGAACAGGTTAACTCCTTTGTTCATTTCGGAATTTCCAAATAAATACCGGGTCGACTAAAATATGGACGTATGTGAATTTATCCGATTTAATGAATTCCTTCTCTCATCATAGATAAATTTATTTTATTTGAGGAGACTCCTTGTCAGACAAACGGTTGTCAGACTAAATGTTGTGTTTCGTTAGCCGGCTAGGATAATCCTACCCGACAAACTGAAGTCAGTGATCTATCGTGCAATCTCACCTTGTTAACTTTACCTAACCCTATCTAACAACAAAATTCCTCTAACAAAAAAACACCTACCAGTACGAACTAAAATTTGATTCACACTGTATGAAACATTGAAATCTATACCTGCAATATATTGTCGCAAATGTATGGTTTGAAACCTCTTTTCATTGTCGCAAATGATCGGTTTTAAACAAAAGATTTCCGCAAGTGTCGAATTGCGCGATGGCGCCTTGAATGCACCGGTTCTCGTAGGATTACCGAAGTTAAGCACCGTCCAGCGAGGTGAAGACGTGATGCTGGTTTTCTGGCCCAACCCAGGCTGTGTGAGGTTAATGTGGCTAGCTGGTTTGTGAGTTTCCTGTGAATGGAGGGTGAAACCCCCGTCATGATTTGACCATGCAGTTGAAAAAAAAGAGAGAAATGCGCGAATACTAGTTTTACTATCGTCCTAATTTTTGTTGTCTCTATTATCAATAATTTAATTAAACTTTTATATGCATTTGTATAAAATTAATATTTTACTCCACACAAGTTCATTACTGTTTCAACATTTTAATTCCATTAACGAATTTTTCGATCGAATTCACTTTGATGAGGTTTTTTTTTTCTTCAAATAATTCATGGGCAAAAGCTCATTTTGCTCATGAATGAACCACTAATTGAGGCAAAACTCTCTTCTTTTTCCACTTACTGACAAATTTTCTTTTTTTTTTCTTTGGTCCACCCACCATCAAAGTTACCTTTTCTTTTTTCCCTGGGTTCGATCCCCTACCGGGCAGGATTTTTTCTGCTCTGTCTTTGGATGTGCGGTCCTCATGAGGAAAAATGAGTAGCTGCTTTGATATGAACAGTAGTGATCAGGGGCGGAATTATAGGCAAAAAATAAGACATTCGGACATTCAACATACGGAAAAGTCCTATAATTCTACGCAATCCACAGAAACACAAAAAAACACATTTTTTTTTTTTTTTTTTTCTTCTTCTTCTAAACAAAGTTTTTTGGAAATATTATACCTGGACCTATCACCAGTAAATGAGATTTTGTTTAGACTGTGAGAGTAAAGGGACTCTTTAGTCTCATTCTTTCAGGATAAACAGAGTATTGTTTTATTTTTTCTCTTGTGCACTCAGGATTAGAAATTCCTTTCACTTTTCTCTACGTATATTCTTCACCATCAAAATTCTCTTTCTTTTTCTAATGACCATCAGAATTTCCTAGTCTTTTTTCTTTTCACTAACGGCGAATTTCCCCTTATTTTCCCAGGTGCAAAGTACCCGGGCGGTACCTGAAGAATCTGCCCCAAACGTCTGTGATCATCTGCTTCCACACAACGAGGCTTGGTCGGTGCTGCTGCGGACAGTCCACTCAGTGCTGGACAGGTCACCCCCTCACTTGCTCAAAGAAATTATTCTAGTCGATGATTATTCCGACATGCGTGAGTACCACTACTTTCTATTGCGTAATGACCGAGTCGAGACTCGACTGCTGGGTCCCAGCTCATTTAGATTTAGCGTCACGTGATCAATTTCCACCAATCACAGAGCTCCAAACGTGACGTGTAATCTACATGAGCTGGGACCCAGCAGTCGTGTTTTGACCCGGGCTTTAGTGTCTTTTGCGTTCATTCTATTGCCATATTTTCAACCAACAACCATCACAATTACCTTTTTTGTTTTTCCACTCAGTAATGGAAAAGTCTCTTTTCTTTTTCTATTCACCATCAAAATTCACTCCTTTTTTAATCACAAACACAATTTCTGTTGGTGATTAGAGCGTATCGTTACTGTTTTGAAACAGAAATCTATTTTTATTTATTTTTCTGCACAAAAATTAAATTGAAATCTGTCATACTTATTTCAGCAGGTGGAACAGAATTAGTTTACCTATTCCTTCCTTATCGGTTAAATTTCATCTAAAATTCGAATGAAATAATACAATTGTCTTATTAGCTGCCATTATCTCTGTTACATATTTCTATTTTGTAGTTTCACTCACTGGACCTTCATCTCCTTCAAGTGCAGGATGTGCTGCGATATGTTCTTCCCGTACTCAATGATCGTGTCCAACTCCTTCATGATGTCGTTGAGTTTCTTCACGGTTCTAGCGTCCCCGTGTGGGTCCAGCTTGGCTATGATGATCTGCGACAGCTCTGCCGTCAGCTGCTCTCTCTCTCGAATAGTCGTCTGGAGCAGCTCTTTCTCCTGCAGGTCCAGACCGTTCTCGTACTTCAACTTGTTCAAATACTCCACCAGACTCCGGCTGAACAGTTTGGTGTTGTAGTATTTCTTCTTGACAATCTTGGTCTCTCTGTTCTCCTCCTTGAGAGTGTCCAAATTCTCTTTCAGTTCCTTGCTTGTTTCTTCCATTTCCGCCAGAAGTTCATCTTGCTTAAGTTTAATATTGCGCACCTCATCCTTTTTGCTTTCGTTTCTCTTTAGAACATTTTGCAGTTTTTTAGTTTCGTTTTCAAACTCTCTGTCTAGTCTATTTTGTTTTTCTATGAGCTCATTTTTCAGTGCTACGAGTTCTGATTTCTCGCGCTCAACCGCTTTCGTACTTTGCTCAACTAGCTCATGTTCTCTGGCGCATAAGTTTATTTGTCCTATAAGGTCCTCTATTTCGATTTCATTTTCTCTTTTTGTGTTTTGAATTTTCTGTTTAATCGATTTCAATTTGCCTTTGAGTGATTCGTGAGCGCTTTCTAATATCCTGGCTTTGTCATCTTCTAGCTTGATGTACACACTGAAGTCTTCTTTGATGGATTTCAGTTCCTGCGTTTTCTTCTTACTGAGTTCAGTATTGAAATACTCCAAGAAACTGACGTAGTTTTCATTTTCTTTATTAGCGTACGCTAATTTATCCAGGACATTGAAACTCATTTCAGATATTATCAGTTACAAAAATTTCAATAGTTCTTAGAAAATCTCAATGCCTGTGAACTTCTTCAATTTTTTCATCTTTTTCACGAGTCCAAAAATTTAATTTGGCCTAGAAGGTTTTCTTGTCAATTAACACAAAAATAATTTATGGGAAATTACTTTTTGTAAATTAGTTTGAAGTCCAAAGAAGAATATAGTATTTATAAGAAGAAAAAAAAAGTTGAATCCTAGGAACCTCTTAGGACATAAAAAAGATCTAGAGAGACCGTTTCTTGTCGAAGATAGTCATGGCTGGCTGTAATTAATGGCAAGTCAGACAAAGGACTGTCCTTCTTTCTTGTGGGCCTATTTTATAATTTTGCCCTTGTATACTCTTAGTAGGCGGCCACAACGAGGACCCTGGCCTATACCCTACACCCCAGACCTTGGTACCTACAGCTCGATGTAGACAATTTTTGGGACTTCGTTGTGGTCGCTTACATTAAATTACATGGTTAGATTATTTTACGTGGTACTGGCTCTACCCTAGGGTCCAGAGTATAGACTTCCGTTGTATTCGTGCACTTAGCAACAGTTAATATAGCTTGACTCTATGGGACTCCTTCTATTTCTTTTTCATTATACCGAAATTGAAATTTCACCTCCAGCCAGTCGTACTAGAAGAATGTGAAAGCTGTCTCTACTGGACAGGCAGATGAAGAATGACCCTTCCTCGCTCCCGTGTCATAAAAACAGAACGTCCTGTTAATGACTCTCGGCTCTCGGATACCATTTCCAGCGAAATAAAATGACGTGGACCGAATGAAATGAAACACGATGGTCATTCCCGTCCAAACCATTGAACTTGTTTTCGTTTTACTTGAGTTTACCTTCTGAGGAGGAAGTTATGAGTGTGCTACACTTGGCAACACAAAAAGAGGTAGAGAAAATTTAAGGTTAGATTTTTTTTCTGAACTGAACAATATTGTACATCGTGTTTTCATATCTATTCAAGTACCGGCAACACTTGAACCAGTTTTTAGGTTGAAACTAATTGCACAGAATATTTATTAAAATGTGCAGCTAAAAGATAAAAGTCAATTCTTCTGATGGTATTGTTGTTGTAGCCAGCTTGCCCACAGCTGGGGAGAGTGATGGTCTCTATCCAAATTTAGTTGAAACGTTAAGCAACATTTCTTTGTGGCCGACCTCAGTAGCTTGATCGATACGTGGCGGACTTGTAACCTGAAGGTCGGTGATTCAAGTCCTGGATTCAGCGTGGATTTATTAAGGAGTTTGAGTAGTTGTGATATCACGAAAGTGATTAACACGAATATGATAACATATTTTTATGCGAGATCAAGTATCGGCATCGTGAAGAACTTTTTCTGTACAAGCCACTACTGGCCTGTTGGGGTTGGCTAGTCTGTTTGCTATCGGTTGATAGTCACCTAGCGAGACGCTGGTCTTTTAAACTTTACAACAAATGTATCATTGATATCCTTATTTTCATGTAGGTGAGTGTAGGTATCTTAAGGAGCTAGGAGGGGTGGCTTTCTATTTATGTATGGTGTTTTAACTTCAAGCTCATGTTTGTTTCGTTGATTAAAATTTTGTACTCTAAACCATAGATATAACTTTTTTGTTGCTTTGAAAAGGTCTTCGTTGTGGATACTGTGGACAAAGTGTTGTATAATATACGTATTTGGGGATACATATCATGTAGTTATCTCTGACTTAGCACTGTTTAATGTAAGTATTTGTGTCCCAATGAGAGCTGTTTTATTTCATAGTAGCAATTGATATTTGAAAATTAAAAATTGGCATACTGTATTATTTTTATAACTTTCTACATTTCATAATAATAATCGTTAGTGGAAGTTAACCACCAGACGAGGTTAATGTTTAAAATATTTTCTACCATCTAACTCTCAGAGTCGTTTTATTATGAGGTCATATGCTCAAACAATTAAGGAAAATTCATGCATGGTTGGTATTCGAACCAACAGATCCCTACGCTACCTTGATTATTAGACTAGCGCCTTAACCACTTGACTACTAGTGCATGATTTCTTACCTACACCTCAATTCTAAATGATGTACAATTTGTAAGATATACGAACCACAATTTGTAGTATAATCAAAATAATCACATTATCTGTTAACAGTCATTACAAAGAACGACTTTTCATTGTATTCCTACTTTCTTTGTACTCGCTACACTTCTTTGTACGTATTCAACGCATCACTTTCCCCGTCATTGTAGAAAGTGTTCAACTCCTATGCTTTCTTTTGTAAACCTTCCTGGCTCATTTCCTTTTCTCTTATTGCTCTCCTTATTATTGTGTTTATTGCTTTCTAATACAATGAACAGAATTCAGTAGCTTTATCAATAAGGCGGCGGACTTGTAATCGGAGCTCGGTGGTTCAAGTATCGAGTTCCAAGTTCAGCAAATATTTAGTAATTTTATGATGAGAATCTTGTATTTAAAAAGTTATGATATAAATGTCAATTTATTTGAAATTTTCACCATAACTTTTCAACTCTTATGTCTTTTGTTTTCTTTCTCTTTCTATAATAATAATAACAACACTTTTGTGGAAGGTAACCACCAAGGGAGGTTAATGCTCAAAGCATTTTCTACCACCTAACCCTTAGAATCTTATTATTATGTGGTCACAAACTCAAATTAATGTGGAAAAATTCATGCACTGGGTGGGATTCGAACCAACGGATCTCTGCGCTACCTGGATTACCAGACTAGCGCGTGAACCACTTGACTACCAGTTTCTACTACATCTTTATCAGTTTAGTTTTCTGTCTTCCCTTCTGCCAGTCATTCTTCCAGTTAGATAACTTCTCACGACAAAACTTCAAATTAATAAGACAAGAGCAAGAAGCAGGTGCTCTCGTAATTCATTTAAAAAACGAAAAAATCTGAAATTTCATCTACAACCGCATTTTCATATCACAACGGGAGTTTTATTTATCCTCCATTCGCTGGAAACTAACAAACCAACTACTTAAAATAACCTCACCCAGCCTGAGTGGGGCCGGGAATAGCCAGAATCACGAGAGTTCGAATTTGAACTGTCATCCAGCCAAGTCTTAACCTCGATGTGTAACTTAATCACTTAATCTTTTTTTTTTTAAGGCAAACGCAAACTAATATTTTGTTCCATTCTCTCGTACCTATCATACCATTTCTGGCCTCTGCAGATTTCCTTCAGGTGCTTACACGAATTCCGCCTTTTTGCTTGTGAAAGCTTCGATAAATTTTGAAGCGGTAACTGGGCATCCCTTCATGAAATCAGATCACCGATGAAAGACACTGGGGCTGCCTTCGAATAACAGAGATTAAAAAAAAAAAAAAAAAATGAAGGTCTGAAAAATAGAAATAGAAAAGTAAAATCAACACACCTTATTTCTGACTTCTTTTTTCGTCCGACATTTTTTTCCCTTCAAGTTTCCATTTTTTTCCTCCTAAAATTTATTCATGCATAAATTCGTAACAGTTCGTGCAAACCTGTGAATTTGTTTTGGACTAATTTTTTCTTACTTATGATTCTCTGAAACTTTCAGTTATTTTTTTTGCTTTCACCACGGTCCAGTATTTTCCCTTCCCACCCCTTTTTAATTTACTCATTACCCACCGGTCCCGTTCTGATTTCCTTTTCCTTAGAAAGGACACATCTCCCACTTTATTTTATTCAATGACACGTTTTTTTTCTCTTTCCTCTCTAACTTTTATTTTCTCATTTTTTTATCGCAGCTCTTTCAGTCCATCTTCTCGCCTTACGGAAATATACCATGTATAGAAAACTAGTTGTGAAGGTACACTTGTTTTTTAACTGCATCCTTTCATTTCAAAAGGTATCAGTTTATACTGATTTACCTAAAGTGTGACTAATGTTGGTTGTGATGTTGTGAAACCTGTAAGTTGTTCCGCCATCCTTCGAAAGATTTTTTTACGTGATTTAAAAATCAAAATGTTGCGGTTTAACACGTGAGACCTCATATCAGATCAGACCGTAACCGAAATCATTTTGATAGTAAATGTCTTAATCAGATATTACTTTCGATAAATTTCCAATATTAGAAATCCGAAGTATTGTGTTCGTTTTTGTTAAAAAATAAATATTTATTTTTTGCTTCGATTTCAATATTTTTCATAGTTCTTTTTACAAAGGCTTTGGTTCTTGGGCGAAATTCCATCGAATCCACCAAAAACTCAAATAGGAAATCTGTTGTGGAATACAATGCTAATTAAAATTGATGAAAATCTGCAGGAAAAACCATCTTCGACCAGAGTTGGGAGGTGGGCGCCTAATGGGTTTTTCGAAAGCCCTGCCGACCCTTCATCGTTAGACGTCAATCAGATCATCCCCCTCTGAGCTTTTCCAGTCAATTTCCTTTCGGACACGTCCAGCGGATAATTGCTCGTGAAAGTTGTGAAGGCTACTAATCAAGGCAAAGTTTTACCTATTACCACATGTGAGCTAGGGGTTCACCCTTCGGTGGTAACTTACCTATTTTTTACATGCGAGGCGCGCGAAACTTTAAACCAGACATGGCTGATCCGCGGAGTAAATCGCGATATTATACCGACCTCAGTAGCTTGATCGATAAGGCGGCGGACTTGTAACCTGGAGATCGGTGCTTCAAGTACCGGTTTCAGCGTGGACTTAGTAAAGCGAGTTTGGGTAGTTGTGACATCACGAAAGTAAATAACACAAATATAATAACATAACTTTAATTTTAAATTTATTTTCTCCTAATAGGACTAGTATAAAATATAAAAGTAGTAATAAGACTATGTTGTTTCTCCTAATAAAACTAGTTTAGGTATAGACGCATATGAACTTAGATGCAAAGTTGGAGAGCCGATGTTTATTTTTATCCTACTTAAATATATTGAGTTTGACTTTTGGGCGCGATTCGTTATAATGGGTCATTGCGTTGATGATAAGGGATTAGAAGAGATCTAAGGGCCGAATTAGTTAATCTTAGTAGACACTATACAGGGTGTCCCACCAAACTTGGACACCTCAAATTACTCGGCCCCTGAAAGAGTTTTTGAAAAATAAAAAATCCTAGGGTACATGTCCTAATTATGCGGTTTCAGTCATGAAATTTTTTTTATACAGGGTGGTTCAAAAGTTTTTAAATGGATCGACCTGAATTTTATTTGATAATTTTACTTCTAAATGGTGTCTGAGTACTTTTTTAAACAAAAATATTACATACAGGGTGGTTTTTTTTCGACCAATTTTTTTTCTTAATCTCGAATAACTCAAGTTCTTTTAATTTTTTCGATATCAAGAATAGAAAGTGTTTGTGTAATGAAAACACGTACTTTCAATTGGCATCAAATTTTTATCTACAGGGTGGTTCACAAGTGAAATAATGACTTGATTTTTTTTAAATCCGAGTTTTTTTAATTTTTTATTTAGGATTAATAATTTTCGCCTAATTTTACACATTTTTTTGTAGTCATATCGAAAAACAAAACTAAAGTGTTGTACAGGGTGAGACATAATTTTTTTGCAACACCCTGTATATGGGCAGTCAAAGAGACGTAAAATTAAATAGAAAGACTAAATATGCAAGAAAATCTTCGATTTTTAATGATATTAAAAAGTTATGGTGTTTTAACTAATATTGTCGCATGGACCACCCTGTAGATATTATCTTAAACTATCATGTGGGTACTCGAAGTTGTATAAAATTCAACGAAGACTTCGAATCATGCGGAAAAAACAAGTAAAAAACACAAATTTTGAAGCCATTTTCAATTTGGTGTCTGCTATGAATGATTTTAAAACTTGAAATAAAAAGTAGGTAGATGTAGACACAAAATTGAAAATGGCTTTTTGAATTCGTTTTTTTCTTTCAGATTTGGACTCGTCGTTGAATTTTAGACAATTTCGAGTACCCATATGATGGTTTAAGAAAATATCTACAGGGTGGTCCATGTGGCAATATTAGTTAAAACACCATAACTTTTTAATATCATTAAAAATCGAAGATTTTCTTGCATATTTAGTCTTTCTATTTAATTTTACGTCTCTTTGACTGCCCATATACAGGGTGTTGCAAAAAAATTATGTCTCACCCTGTACAACATTTTAGTTTTGTTTTTCGATATGACTACAAAAAAATGTGTAAAATTAGGCGAAAATTATTAATCCTAAATAAAAAATTAAAAAAACTCGGATTTAAAAAAAATCAAGTCATTATTTCACTTGTGAACCACCCTGTAGATAAAAATTTGATGCCAATTGAAAGTACGTGTTTTCATTACACAAACACTTTCTATTCTTGATATCGAAAAAATTAAAAGAACTTGAGTTATTTGAGATTAAGAAAAAAAATTGGTCGAAAAAAAACCACCCTGTATGTAATATTTTTGTTTAAAAAAGTACTCAGACACCATTTAGAAGTAAAATTATCAAATAAAATTCAGGTCGATCCATTTAAAAATCGAAAGTTGACACCTCAATTTCTAACTTTTGAACCACCCTGTATAAAAAAAATTTCATGACTGAAACCGCATAATTAGGACATGTACCCTAGGATTTTTTATTTTTCAAAAACTCTTTCAGGGGCCGAGTAATTTGAGGTGTCCAAGTTTGGTGGGACACCCTGTATCTTAACTTTCACCCTGACAACAACTGTAGAGGTCATTTTTTTTCTCTACAACTGGTAAACTAACAAAGCTGAACTGTTATAGGCAAAAAACCTTTTCGTACTCTACAGTCTAGACTACTCCAGTGCAATGAAAAAGAAGTTTTTAAAACCTTGAATAAGGGCTAAAACCTTTGAGGCATCGAAATGCCGGATTTGTGCTAGTGGACGAATAAATAAATCAAATAGATGAATAAATTATAAGTGAATAAATGTGGGAAAAAACTACGAGTAAATAAACCGTTTCGGTAAATAAATTTTGGTCGAATAAACTGTGAAAGCGCTAAAGGGTTAGTAATAAATGAATGCTCATTAATATCAATCAGGCGTTTCTCTTGACCTCACCATATGAGGGGTGGGGGTGGGTGTGTTGGGGAAGAGAAGTAGGGCTGAGTGTGTTGGGGGAGACTGGGAGAGAGATAGGGGCGAGTGAGCTAGTTAGAGGGACAGAGAGCTGGGGGTGAGTGTGTTGGGGGGGGGGAGACATCTAAGGCTGAGTATGTTAGGAAGGGTGTGTGAGAAGACAGGTATGGGTGAGTTTTGTGGGAGGAAAGAATAAGGTTGGGAGTGTGTACAGCACTGAAATTTGTATGTATTATATCTATTTATTTCCCTGCTAACGGCTGTCAGGCGAAAAATTGCCAGTGCTACTCTCTGCTGTTAGAGAGTGAACTATGTTTTTTTTTATTAATTTACTGTGCATAATTAAGAATTGTTATGCGGTGGATGAGAGAGAAAAAGAGAAGGAGTGAGTGAGGGAAATAGATGGAGAAAAGGATATAAAGATGTAAAGATAGGGTGGAAAAAGAGAGAGAGAGAAAGAGATAAGAAAGCAACAACAAAAAAAATATCTGAGTATTTTTTTCATTATTGTTTTAGAAACAAAAATAAGCACAATTCTTCCGATATCTAAAGATACAATTATTGCAATTGCTTAAAAAAAGTTATCATATTTTTGTCAATCACCTTGGTGATGTCACAATCATTGAAAGTCACGCTGCAAATCTTGTACCGCAAATAGGATTCGAACCACTGACCTCCAGATTAGAACTCTACCGCCTTATGGTTCAACAATTTGTCATTGAAAACCATAGATAAAGTCGGAAAGTAATGCCTGGGAACTATCGCACTGGCCTGGTAGTAATAACATAAAGAGATTGAGGGAGACTAGACTACTAAGCAAATACAGGATGAAATCCTAATACCAGGAAGAGACGAGATAGACTCAGGATTGGGATGAAATGCTGCACTCCCAGAGTGCTACACCGGATTATGTCGAGGTATTGCAAAGACAAAAGATCTTCTCGTGTTTTAGCCAAAGCATCGTTCAGCTTAATGGAGAAATCGACTGATTAATCTGCTGTATAGTTCTAATAGTCGTATAATTCTTTATTTTGCAGCAGTGCAAGTTTCTTTGACCAAAAATGGCAACTTTTTAAGGCTAAGGGACAAAACTATGAGTTCAGTGGTATGATACCCGCTTACCATACGGACAGTTCGAATCCTAGAGTTGACCAAAAAAAATGTATTCAAAATTTATAAAATTTATAGTTGTTTCTAAGGAATAACTTCCGGTGCGCTCGTGTTGACCCAGCACCCAAATCGGAAGTATTACCTAACACCGGATGGGCAGGCTAAAACATAGACCACAAGCGTCTTCAGTAACTGCTGTTTTATAGCTGCGAAAGCAGTAAAACAGTAACCCTCTAACATTCAAGCATTTTAACCCAGATAACGCGGTGAAATTTTTTGTTTTATTTTTTTGGAGTGATATAAATTGAGTCCTGAATCAAAATAAGTGCTGTCAACTTATCACTCGGACTCAAAACAAAGAGCTTAAGGTGTCGCCAACTAACCTCAACAAGCTGAATTAATTAGAAAAATCCACAACGTAGTACCTTTCACCAGATGGAGCTGACGTCCTTCCAGAAGGACGTCCTTCTGGAAGGACGTCAGCCCCATCTGGGTTAAGGAGAAAAAAAACCCGTCTCTAATCAAGATATGGTGCGCTGTGATTAGTGGAAAATACGAGTTACAATTGGTTCAAAATACGACTTTGGCCCTAACATACGAACTTTTTCACCTAAACTCTAAAAGAATGAAAATATTTCGGTTCCAAGTGCAGTATGCTATCAGGAAAGGTGGGTTTTTAGTGGGTGGAAGTCCCACACCCCAGGCTAAGACCTGGGTGTCTTTAAAAGATTTTTCCCCGCCCTTCCTTAAAAAAAAACTCTCTAATTCATCTTACACCATACTTTTTTCAACTTATCTTTGCGGAGTAGGGCAAGAACTTGACTTACCTTTCCACAAACTTAGAAAATAAAGAGAATGAAAAAGTCTACCATCATAAATAGTAAATTGAAACACAAAAAAAAAGGTAATAACGACAGCCGAGGATTTCTCAGAGACAGAAAGAGTGTTTATCCCTCCCTCCCTTATCTGAGGGATATAACGAGTGTCCCTCTCTTCTTTGTTTCAGGGATATTACGAGTGTCCCTTCCTCTTTTATCTCAGGGATATAATGAGTGTCTGTCACTCTCTTCTTTGTCTCGGGAACAGAATGATTTTCTGTTCCTCCTTTATCACAGGAACAGAATGAGTGTCTCTCCCTCTTTTCTTTATCTCAGGGATATAACTAGTTTCCCTTCCTCCTTTATCTCAGGAACAGAATGAGTGTCTGTCCCTCCCTCCTTCATCTCAGGGACGAATGAGTGTCTTTCCCTTCTTTATCTCAGGAACAGAATTAGTGTGTGTCCCGCTCTTCTTTATCTCATTGATAGAATGAGTTTCCTTCCTCCTTTATCTCAGGGACAGAATGAGTGTCACTCTCTTCTTTCCTTCTTTATCTCAGGGACAGGATGAGTGTCCCTCTCTTCTTTCCTTCTTTATCTCAGGGACAGAATGAGTGTCTGTCCCTTTTTCTCTCGCGTTATTTCTCCATCCCTTCGTTCAGTCTAATGAAGATTAAATATTTTGACGGGGTCGTCTGGCTTTTCATTTATCCTACTTAACTTTATGATGTGCATCATTATCAGAGTGTAAAAACTAACGTTACGTCACAGGTTGCCAACGTCGCACACAATTGAGGTTAATCACTTTCAGGATTTGACGTTCCAGCATTTGTTGTTGATGGTGATGGTGTCTTTGTGAGGTTAATGTGGGTAAATGGCACGATTCCCAGCGAGTGGAGCGTAAAGCCTTCCCCCCATAGCTCAAATCAGGACTTTAAGTTCTCGTTCTGTCACTGAAGAAGTGAATATTAATTTATTTTTAACTAACGTCTACACTGTTATCCGATTCACACGAGATGTTGTGTGTCACTAAATAACAGCAATAAGTGACCTGAGAGGACAATCATTACTGATTTGTATAATAGGGGATTGGGATTTATGCATATATGTTTCTCTTTTATTAGGAATTAATGTAGGTAGCTGGTACGATTTTGCAGGTGAGGTTAATTTGAGTAGCTGGTTTGTGAATTTTCAGCGAATGAAAGGAAGTAAAACCCCCGTCGTTATATGACCATGCAGTTGATAGAGACGTTAAGCCCGTTATATGACCATGCAGTTGATAGAGACGTTAAGCCCAATTAAAACAAAAGTATGTACTTAAAGTGATGGTTCGATTCGCAAAGTACTTATGCACCTAGATATGTAGTTAAATAATTATTTCTCAACCACATTCTTAAAAGAGGTAGAGGGATTTACATTTCCCTCTGTGTTTCCAACAGTTTAAAGTCAATTTTAGCAACCAAGATGGGTGACCATTCAAATTCGAACTCCCGCGATGCTGCCTATTCCCGGTCCAACACAGGCTGGGTGAGTTTAATGTGGGTAGCTGTTTTGTGAGTTTCCACAGCGAATGGAGAATAACATCCCCGCCCTGTCTCGTATGAACTAGATGAGAGATGTCAAGTAACACAGAAAAAAAAGAGACAAATGACATAAATATATTATACTCAGTTGATATAATTAATCAGCCTCAAGTGTACTCAAAACGCAAGCGAGGCACTTGAAAAAAAAGCTAAATTATCGTAATGTTACCGCAATTTCTGTTTTCAATGAGCCCTTCAGAAAGACCGAAATGGGGGGAAAAAAGTTGAAAAAATATCCCTTCTTTTTTGTTAGCTTTTCATCGAGCGAGCGCTGAAGCATCCTCCTTATCCTTGGCTCTATGCATGTGCCCCCGTATGTCATGCTGACTCACTACCTCTCTTATGAAGCCCCCCCCCCCCTATGTCATGCTGAATTCCCATTCTCCTTATATGTATTAAGTCAGCAGGAGTCCGCTTGTCCTCACAAGTGTTTATCCGTAGAAGGACGCACTTGTTATCAATGATTATTTGAGGCTGTTACTTCCGAGGCCAGTCGACCCTGGGTTTCTCATGAAAAACTAAAAATCGAAAAATATATGAATTTTATTTCGGTATTTCATGACCAACACCATTTTTTTCGTGAATCTATAGAATACCTTTCGTTGTCTACGCAGGTACTTTATACTTCATTATTCATTTCACTTTGTCATTCATACCTTTATGTAAATTTTGTCAGAACCTCTAAGACAGCCTTTTCTGAGTGGATACAAAAAATAAGCTATTTTGTATACATAGCTTGAATGACAATACGAAGGGATTTCATTCTAAGTGACAACTGGCTGTCACCTGTCATAGCAACACCTCATTTCACGCCTTCTAAATGCAAATATTTGATGTTTTCGATAGCATAGTATAACTGACTTTCACTGTCACATGAAAGCACCACTTGTACCTTCCAACATGAAATTTAATAATGTATTTTCAGCGTGCCCAATTGTCAATTCTTTAGGCAATCTTTGAATTATAATTTAAGGTTGCCAAATGTAGTAAAGCGCATTTTGAAAAGTTGTGTGTGATATCACGAAAATGACACAAATATTATAACAAAAAAAAATTAATGTTAATAATATCGCCTTATTTATGCTCCCGAATAGACTAATGAATCCTATTATCTTAAGGCGTGTTATAACTTATAATGCGGTCAAAATCCCATATAGGAGGATATCTTGTCAAGTCCCGTCTGGGTTTCGAACCTGCGTCCTCTGGATTACCAGTCAGACGCCTTGACTACTGAGCTACCAGAACAGACTAAAATTAGGTACAAGGTCAATAATCATGTAGTTTAATACACTTGTAATTATACATAAAGTAACAATGCAATAATTATATGCTAAATGTTTTCGTACAATTGTAATTTATACTCAGGTACTTAACCAATGCTTACTGTATATTGTTCATTAAACTTGTATAATTGTATACACTTGGCATGTACAGGGAATTTTTGTGTTAATCAATAAGTACAACATGCAAACCTTATTGTAGTCCGGAAAAGTAAAAGTCAAATAAACAGGGTGTTCTTGTTGGAAGATAAGGAAATAGAAATGTTAACGTTGTTATTCAAATGTTTGTCACACTTGTTCCTCAGTCTCAGTCTTAATTATGACCGACCTCATTAGCTTGATCGATAAGGCAGTGAACTTGAAACCTGGAGGTCGGTAATTCAAGTCCCGGTTTCAGCGTGGATTTAGTAAAGCGAGTTGGAGTAGTTGTGATATCACGAAAGTGATTTACAAAAATATGATGATTTGTTTATGTGGTCACCTGCTCAAATAAAGAGAAAAAATCCAAGCATTGAGCGGAATCCGATCCAAAGCTCATGTCATCCATTTATAATGAGAATAACTTGATTCGTGTACCTCAGTAGCTCTATTGATAAGATGGTGTACTCAATCTGCAAGTCGAGGGTTCGAGTCCCTAATTTAGCAAAGTTTTAGTAAGGCAAGTTTGAGTAGTTGTAGATACTTTGTTACGAGCATTGTCATTTTTTTTTATTTTAACTTAACATATTTTTGGGTATTTCACATTTTATTCTTGTAACAAGTATATTTAGTGTAAACATTAACAGGCGCGGCCGGTGCTAAGGAGCTGCGGAACTGCAGCACCCCCAGACACATAAGAAAAACAGAGAATTTTCTCAAGTCCCAGCTCGTGCAGAATGAAAATCATCACACATTTCTGGTATAATTAATGCATAATTAATATGATTGGCATGTTAAACAAACTCCAACTCTTTAGATACTGAAAGGGCGACTATATAAATACCATTTGAGTCTGGTATAATATGTGGCATCACTCCCAAAACATTTTCCCACGGGCCGCGCCTGAACATTAACACATTTTATTTTATTATTTTTTAGATGTGTTGTAGTACTAATAAAAAAAATCGTGTATAGTTCCATAACACAGAAACAGATTTGACAATAGAAAATTTGACTCTATGTAAAATTCAAGGTTAATGTTATGCTGATCAATGTTATCTATCGTTCAATTTAATTATTTTCTGTGTGCCATTGATAAACACAAAACTGTATATATATATTTTAATATTATTGTGTGACATTTCCCTTCCTATCCTGCCTAACTGACTTTTCTGCAGAGATTACGTAAAAGAATTCACGAAAAGAATTTAAATCTTCGAATACTTAAATATATATGTATATTTTTTAAACTTAAAAATGGAAATATGAAATGAATAAATAACAAAATATATTTCTGTTACAAATCTCTTTTTCACGAGAGGAAGATAATGGAAAAATGGAATTATTTTCGGGATGAAAAAATGTTTAACCATAAGAATTCTATTTGCATATTATTATAAATTTACATCTCATTTTTACGTCCTTCTTGTGGGTTTCTCATTTTTCAGAAAGGGTCCTTTGAGAAAGAACCCGTCTGAGAGTTTGGGATATCCCGACATTTACATTTTGTTCTGTTTCGTTAATATTTTCTACGGTTTTGATATCCCTGGATTTTTCCTGCCGGCACAGCGCTCTACGGCCTTTATGGTTTCTGTCAAGTTGATCACAAATGTTTGTAACAATGATCCCTTCTTGATACACCATGATAAAATTTTGGACGTGCTCAGGATTCGAAAGCCTACCCACCGGTTAGAAGACCACTGCGCTAATCCCTTGGCGATTGAACAATAATTAACATTAATTAAAAGAAAAAAATCTTTGTTAAATAGCATTATTCTGATTTTTTTGTTTTTGTTTGCCGTCACTTCCAAGTGCATGGTTAATTGGTTTTATTACGACGGAGTGTTACTTTTAACAGTCAATTTTAATAATAGTAATGATGATAAATACCCGGTGTAGGGAAGTATATTTACGGGAATAGCCCTATTTACAATGTCAATAAATATACAGTGATAAAAATAAAATAATGTTAAAAATAATATCAGAAGTAGTTAAAAAGTAATTAATATTTTAGCAAATAATTATAATTATATAAAAAAATCATTGTTTTGGAATGATTATTTTTCTCGACGTTTTTTTTATTTAGATTTTATATCTCTAAACTCACAAATTTACAAACTATACATTTTCAATAGACAGCTCTATTCCAACTCAAAATTTCAGTAGTTAAAAACCTTTCAAATTCCCATGGTGTACTTCTCAGTAGGAAGCAGACTAGATGCAAAAATACTACTCGCGAAAAAGAAAAGTTAACAACAACAGCAACAACATCCGTTTTAAGGAAACAAATTTCAATAAGGCGGTAATTATTTATAATTCGCGCCAAACTTTCCTAACTACCTATTTAAATTATTTACTTGAAAATCCTCATTAATATTGTACAGGAGTCAGAAGTTATACGAAGCTACCCTAATTCATATTTCACGAGCAACAAAAGTTTTATTTGATGTGAATTAAAAATGTTGAATTTTTTGCCCATAAAAAAACAGAGATTTTTCTGTGAAGGGACTACTGAGCTGTTGAACTCATTGTTCGTCATGATTGCTGGAGGCTACTTATAACGTGTGTAACGTATTTTTTAACCGTACAAAATAGTTTGTCCTCAAAATCGTAACATCCTCACTCAGAGAGTCACACACTATCGTCTCGCTTTCATCTTCAATGCACTTAGTTGGTCCATCGTACGATTTTTCTCATTCGTTATGAACAATTTAGATCAGGCTTTATTATAGATATGTAACAAGAATACAAGAAACAAATTATATTATTTAGAAAAATATGAAGATAGTAAAAATAAATTAATTGAGCTCTGGGATTGAATAAAAATGATAAAATAAATAACAACGTCAATAAAGAACTATTAAATTACAAAACAATCAAAAGCTGAGTGGGGCCGGGAATAGCCAGCATCACGAGGGTTTGTATTTGAATGGTCACCCATCCAAGTCCTAGTCTCGCTGGACGTTGCAGCACTTCAGTGACTAAATGAGAATTGGTGCATTCAACGTGCCATTTTATGCGATGCTGGCTTTTTGAATTTTAATTCTCACTTTTCTCTGTCGTACAGATCGTAACATCTCTTTCCTTCAGACACTATGGTTTTCCCTTCATAGTTCAATTGCAGACCGCTCTTATGTGGTTAATCT
Organism: Bactericera cockerelli; assembly: GCA_024516035.1. Lineage (NCBI taxonomy): Eukaryota > Metazoa > Arthropoda > Insecta > Hemiptera > Triozidae > Bactericera > Bactericera cockerelli. The sequence continues at coordinate 25,868,255 of CM044955.1, read as the reverse complement.
ATCCCATGTTGACTTGGACACAATTTTCATCATCACTGCAAAGGGACGCTTTCTTATCGAAAGCACTTGTGGTTTTCAGAAAGGTCTTGAACTTTTGTGATGTATGAAGCTGGTGCTCCTGACTTTCTCGGGGTTATAATAAACGCCTCTTCTCCTCGTTCAAACGATTCCTAGAAGATTTCATTTCTCTGTAACAATTTCAATCTGATTTTTTTCTGTAACAATTTCAATCAAGTCTTGTTTACTTACCTAGAGAAAGAAGTATATAGTACGTTGTATATAGAAGTATATAGTAAGTATACATATAGTACCTACAGAAAGAAGAAGTTATATTACGTGGATATATTTACAGAGACATTTTTTCAACCAACTTTGACCGAATTACTTATTTTTCATTTAAAAGATGAGTGTTTCACAGCCTTTTTCATTTCGTACCCATGGAACAGGAGCTACTGTAGACGCTTGTGGTCTGTTTTGTAGCTTGCCCATCCCGTAATATGCCTCCCTTCTGATGGGCGAGAAGTGACACAATACTTCCCTAGTGTATAAAGGTTTTGACTTTATACACTTTAATATGTTTAAACTTGGGTAGAATAATTGAAACAAAGTATCTTTTGAAAGCTTTTGTCCATTTATAATAAAATCTATGAAACTATTAGAAGCCAGCGGGGATGGCCAACATTTCCCATCCGACCACTGAAATTAAGCAACGTCCAGCGTGGTGAGATCATGGATATGTGAACGTTACGGTTTCGAATCCATCAATTGTCATTATAGCAATCGGGATCCTGGCTATTCCATGCCCCACTTAAAAGGTTAATTTAAGGAGCCAGGTCATTTGCCATAGTAATACATTGTAGTTCCGGGGGTACTAAATTTGCTGAATTCCAAAACAAAAAAAGGTCATTTGCCCATGTTTGGTAAAACTCTCGTGACGTTAAACCCAGATGAACAAACAAAAAATACTAGAAATTAATACACAGACCCGTCTTCAATGAAACATATTATGTTTCATACCAGCAGGAGTGCTTTTTTCTTTTATGGAAATTAACTATCGTGAAGGAATAATACAAAAATGGGACCCCAGTCTTTTCAAGTCGCATCAAGGAATAGTCAGAAAAATATATTCAAAAGAAAAAGTACAAGATGGCCTACCTCTTATTTCTTTAATTAAATGAATACTCAAAAATGAAAGGGATGTAGAGGTAGAGAGAAAAATCCGCCGTTAAGATTGTTCTGGCTACGACATTTTCAAAAAAGCTGGGAGTCATTCAAAGAATTTCTCTTTTCAACTTTAAAGTAGAAGCATCTGACTTTTTTATGATCCCAACCGACGTATCTTTTTTTTATGTATGCTCGAAATGTTTACCAGACTTTTTTCTGATGCTTTATGTACACAAAGCTTTGTAGACTTTTTATTACAAAGCAAATACAAAGGAATAGTTCCTCTGCTAACCACGAGCCCTTCTGTTTTGTCAAACCATTAGGGCAAGAAATATTCTGGATCGTACGGCACATCCACCACGAGTTTTCCTCTTTCGGAATATGAAAATTATAAAATAAAAGTCAACACAAGTCTTGTCGACTGCCCATCAGCTATGCATCCGAGTATGAATTATATACAGGGTGTCTTGTCATTAAAAAAAAAAAAAATGTAAAAATTTCAATTTTAACGGGAACTACCTATTTTTCACAATTACCCTATCTTATTCTATTATAAAAATAAGGAAAGTAAAAAACTTAATTTTAGATTTTATTTTATATTTTTAGACCTAAGGTCCAATAGAAAAAAAGACTACGCATTGGTTTCGCGAATGGAAACAAGGTCCTGCCTGAAAGTTGATTTTTAGTGATGCATGGAGTCTCATGAAGAGCATGGAAGATTTGCTAAGATGTTGCATAATGTCATGCATCTATTTCATGGATTGTTATTCCGTGAGTTCTGTCAGAAATATGTCTGAGTGTACGAAAATACAGGGTGTCTTGACTTGTAGATTAAGGGCGGAATTAATAGACGTTTTTGTAATACAATTGTGGCGCTAAGCCACGGACTGCGTACTGTGTAGGATAGGGAAAACCGACGCTTAGCAGTGACTTGTTATATAGAATTTGTCTATTAATTTCGCCCTAATAGTCAGCTCATGCATTTCAGTGTACATATTTACAAGATGACCTATGGTAAGACTCTATTTAACAGTATGAGTGTACTGTCAAATAGCGAAATATTTTCCAGAAATACAGCGGTTGTTAAAAGAAACACACTTTTTCCCTTCCCATCACTCCTGATTAAAATGTCAGACATGCATTGAGGCCACCATTATTACAGTATTGTAAATTACTTGAGGTCACCATTATTGCAGTAGTGTAAATTATCTGATGAAGACATTTTTTCATCATTGTCAACTTCTTTCTAATCTATGTTTTACATCCCGTTACTGAGTTCATGTGAAGTTCCTGACATATAACATCATCAAAAATCATGTAACTTTGTAATTTCAAGTTGTGGTGGATAATAATTATATATTTTTATTTTAAAATTTCTGATTTATATTCCTGAATCATGGGATTTGAACGATCCCCTGATTATTCGCATTTGTAAAAATCCTTAAAGCTTTCATAGTATTTGAACCGCATACACCTCAAGTATTTCTCCTTCTTCTCAAAATTGTATTGGGAACTAGAACTATTTGTTCTGTTAAGTTTGTTCTGAAACTCAATTCAAACAAACAAAAAATCGTGAATCTCGATCCTTTATTCTATGTTATTGTCAATATCATATTTATCATAGTGTTATTAAGAGAATTTCTCTTCTTAAATATCTGTAGTTTTTTGTAGATACTGTTTCCAACATATCTGTAAATGAAAGTTTGACTAAATATCCCGTCTCAACACTTCAGGGGAGGTCGAGTGCTCTGACACATTGATTTCACTTAAGTGTCCCTCAAGGTTCTCTTTTCCCACCTGTACTTAACTCTCCTCTCTCTGAAAGTTTAAGTATGTTGCTACTCTTACCCTTGGCCTCCTCTCGTCTTCCCTCCCGCTCGCACCCTTGTCATCTGTATCTCTCTGTCTCACATATTCCTCACTGCACGCTTAATCATACTGTCATGCCAGGTAGATTCACCCTCCCACTACACTTGTAAAAACAATTTTTCTTGTCACAACAGGAACGAAAAGAAAGCGTCTGAAAGCGATGTAGGGAACTCAAAGGAGTGAGGACAAAAGAGAGATAGCAGACAAAAATTATTATACATAATACATAGAAGTGGTGAAAAATGTATGGATTCCAGTAGGTAATGGAATGAAAATTTGTATGCACGCCTTCTATCTATAGTACCTAAATACTTATGCAATGTGCAATGAAGAATTTGAACTTCATGTTAAGCTTTCAATAAGTAGTGGTTTTAAATTGTATTCTATCATACTTGTTTTTTAATAACGTAAACATCAATAATTTTTAATGCAGAACTCTCTCGGTTAAAGGTTTTAGTTTAATTTTCAATTAAAACTTATTTTAAGTATTCTTAATATTGACCATTGTATCATGTACTTTGTATTTCTGTACAAATAAAACACATTACTATTACTAAGGTTTTCAAACAAATTACTTACGTTTCAAGTAAGTTGTGGCTTTCATAGGTAGTTCCATAGTTCCTTCTTCCTTTGAAAGAAACATAAAAAAGAGAGCGAAATGACCATTATTCATATGTAATAGTTGTCTTTCTTTTTCCTCTTCTATTAAAGTTAATACTATTTCTTTTTCCTCTTCTATTAAAGTTAATACTATTTCAACCTCTTCGTTATAAAGATATTGAAACAATTTTCATTTTATTTACAAATTCACGGGTTATTCCTATTTTCACATAAAAAGTCACCTTTAATTAAACATTGGAAATAAAATTAATAATATTATATTATTCGACAAATTGTCTTGACATATAATTATGACCCGTCAGAAAAAAAAGAATTCAATATCTTTTAGTTTATTTTTCTATAGTTGTGTAAACCCTAGTGTTATGAATGTTATTATGAATTGTATAAACAACACTAGATGTAAATGGTAACCTGAGATTTCAGTATCTTCTGAACGATCAACCTCTTGTGCATGTTGATCAGATTAAGGACTTGGGAATTTTAATGGACCGTAAACTCTCTTTTTCTGCTCACATCTCGAACCTCTCAATGCGTTGTCATCGACTCTTGGGCTATGTCTTTCGTTCTTCTAAAGGTCTATCAGCAGTTTCCTTCAAGACTTTGTACTTGGCCCTGGTTCGTTCTCTACTGGAATACGGTAGTGTGGTATGGTCACTCCATTATAATGTGCATGCCAACTTGCTGGACAGAGTCCAAAAACGTTTTTTGTTCTACTGTGGACTGCGTTATTCTAATTTTGTTGTAGGTATCGACACGCTGTCAGAGCGCCGCCTACAAGCGGACTCATTTTTCCTGAAAAAGTTACTAACTGGACTGATTGATTGTAACAAACTCTTGTCCACAGTATCTTTTGACTGTCATAGAAGGCTGAGAAAAAATAACTTGTTTTACTCAACAACATGTGCTACCAACTACTCACATTTCTCGCCTCTAAACAGAATGATTCGAGCAGCAAACCATGACAACGATTTTGATTTTACCTGACTTTGTTTATACTTACCTATTCATTTACTTTTCTCGTAAGCTTTACTTGTATACTTTTTAACAATATTTTATTTTAATCTTTGTATTTATTGAAATTTTTATTGTTGACATTGTAAATAGGGCTATTCCCGTAAATATACTCCCGTACACCGGGTATTAAAATTATAAAAAAATTAAAAATTATAAATTAGTACTTTAAAAGCAGAAAGCATAGCCTTTTGAAAGTCTAGACTCAAGACATCTAAAAAGTAGAATTTATTCTCCTATAAGTATTAAAAATTTGAAAAATGACATTATAATGAGTATAATACTTAAGTTTAAATCTACCTATAAATGTCATTATACTGTTGATCTTTAAAGAAAAACTACATAATTTTGTTGGGGAAAAAAGATCTACTCTCTTTGCTTTTGCTCTACGTTAAAAACCAAGAAAAGAGATAGTTTAAAAGTTAGACAGCTGAAGGGATACGAAGAGGCTACTCTTTGTACCTTGGTGATGCTGCGTACATATATTTTATTTATGCAAATAAGCCTTACAATATTTCCATACACTAAGGGTTATGCCTCTCTCTCTATCTCTTTTTCGTCCTCTTTCTCTCTCTCCCTCTTACTCTCTCTCTCTCCTTTGTCCTCCTTTCATATCTCCAGCCCATTTTTCTCTGCTTACCTCTCGTAAATGAACGTGTCTTCTTATTCACTGGACACGTACTATGAATTCATACATGTTTTCATGTATAAAGGGCTACCTAAGGATATATGTGAGAGTGAAAAGTGAAACTCAAGAGAGAAAGAAATAAAGAGAAAAAGAGAAAGCGAGTGAAAAGGAGAGAGAGAGAAAGAAGAAGAGAAGAGAGGAGAGGAGAGAAAGGAGGAGAGAGGGAGAGAGAGGAGGAGAGAGAGAGGGGAGGGAGAGAGAGAGGGGAGAGAGAGGGAGAGAGAGAGAGGGGAGAGAGAGAGGGAGAGAGAGAGGAGGAGAGAGAGAGGGAGAGAGAGAGAGGAGGAGAGGGAGATAAGAGAGAGAGGAGAGAGAGGGGAGAGAAGAGAGAGAGAAGAGAGAGGAGAGAGAGGAGAGAAAGAGAGAGAGGAGAGAAAGAGAGAGAGAGAGAGAGAGAGAGAGAGAGGAGGAGGAAAGACGTCAGTCTGTCCAGAGGGAGAAAGAAGAGAAGGGAGAGAAAGACAGTGTACACTTTGTCCTCCATTGTTCATAATTGTATCATCTTTGAAATTTTCAAAATGTAAAAAAAGGTAATTCTAAAGCAAAAAAGGACAGGCGTTCTAAAAAATACAAGATAGTACGTAATTTCACCAGCACGCAATTCCATCAAATGTAATGGTCAAAACCAAGGTAACTGAGAGCCCCAGACCATGTTTTCTTTTTTTTTCATCTCGGTTGGAGAGATTTCAGAGAAAGCTCTCGAGGCTAATTTGTGTACTAATTAGTCTCAATGTTTTTTTTTTTCTCGTGGAAGTGTTCGGCCTCGCCTTCTGAAGGTAAAAGCTACATACACAGTACACACATTACATACATTCTTTTTGTTCTTTTTATTATTATTTTCTTTTACAAACGTCGTGTTCATTTTTACGAAACGCAATTTTCTGTGTTAGAGAGAGAGAGTGAGAGAGAGAGAGAGAGAGAGAGAGAGAGAGAGGAGAGAGAGAGAGAGAGAGAGAGAGAGAGAGAGAGAGAGAGAGAGAGAGAGAGAGAGAGAGAGAGAGAGAGAGAGAGAGAGAGAGAGAGAGAGAGAGAGAGAGAGGAAGAGAGAGACAGAGTGAGAGTGAGAGAGAGTGAGAGTGAGAGAGAGTGAGAGAGAGAGAGAGAATTTTTTTTTTGAATAACATAAAATGTACCTTAAACTCTAAAAAAACTGTGTGCTATATTATTAAGGAGCGCGGTAGCGCTCCGACCCGCCAAGTCAATCGAAATAGTTCGCGCGCTACCAAGAGTATACTATACGCGACAGCATAAGTAGCACATTTCGTGTAGTTGTAGGAGAAAAAGTACAAGTGATGGAGGAAATTGAACTACATATACAGATTGGGGCACGATAATAGACAAGCTTTTAAAAAAGAAACATCGAAATCGTTTGAGTTAAGTTGGTCAAAAACACACTGTAAAAACGTCATTTTTTTTCAAAAAATTCTGCTTCTTCTTTGACGTTGACCGCTCTACAGCCAAAACTACTGGACCGATTTTCATGAACGATGGCTCATTTTTTTTCTTCTGGGTGGTAGGTGTGCCTTTTTATGGTTGTATTATCCCAAAAGCTACCATTTGGCCGTTAATTAGGAAAAGGATCATTTTCAGAGCTCAGAATAACATTGGAGTATAGATATTTAATCTAGTTTATTATGTATATACCTATTCATTCACAAACCTTTCAATCCACATGTCCCGATGTGAAATTGTATAAAGGTATACTAACCCATAAATAGTCGCCGGTGCTGAGTGAGTTAGCGCGCTAAGCTTACCACGCATGGTGGCCTGTATTCGATCCCCAGCTGGGCAGGAATTTTTCTGCACTTTACTTGGGTGTTTGGGGTCCACTCATACCTCGTGAGGAAAAATGAGTAGTTACTGAATAAGTAACGACCAGTGACGGGGTTACCAGAGTTAAAATAAATTAATGTAATAGAATTTGAAAAGTAAAGGAGGCTCTTAGTAATGCTGCACTACCCACAAAATTTGTGAAGAGGCCTTGTGCTTGACCACAAATAATTTCATACATACATAGCTATAATAAACCTGTAATGCCCAAGGAGTGAAAAAGACAAGATTTTTTTTCTTCTAAAATGTTGGTTAGGTATAATTAGGTTCAAAAATGTAAAAAAAATCTCTAGTACCCAATGTTACATAATGTATGTGTAACATGAATGTCATAAATATTTGGGGACCTTTTTAAGTGGGAAATGTAGAAGTTTCATAGAAAACTTTGTAAAAGCCCCTACAGTACCTAATACCTATTCCTAATTAGGAATGTTAGGTACATAGGAAGTGAAAGGCTTTTTCCTCCCTATCCAATTCTCTCTAGTAAATATTTCTTTCACTGGCCGCTAAAAATATTATTATACAAAGTAAAATAAATTGAAGCTCTTATATGTTGCAAACACCACGGTAATATGTTAACAGTCCAGTTAGCTCAGTGGTTAAGGCGGTACTATGTTAAACTGGAGTTGCTAGAAGTCCGCGGGTTCGAGCTGAGACAAGTGATTTTTTTTTAAAAACAAAATACTCTCTACTTGTTTTAGTTTTACATAATTTACATTAAATTTAGTGAGTTTATGAGGTACTATTAACCTTTTTGTTGTGGGTTGTGTTGTACCTCATTTATAATATAAAATAAAAAATTAACAGTTAAAAAAAAATATATTTATACATTTATTACTCAACACAATAAGCTTCGTTCTCAGAATTCTTTCACAGAAATTAATTGTAAAAATACATAGTTATCCTCCCATTTGGGATTTTTACCTCATAATAATACATCTTGGGCATACTGCTGGAATAATGGGACTTAAAAGTCCTTATTATTATATCTGACATAAATTAAGGAAATATGTTCAGGGTGTACCCACTATTTGAACCAGTTGAGGGGCCCATCTGGATAAAATGAATGGCACCACACAGCATCCTTGTAAAAATCTGTGACACAGTGCCAATTTATGAAACGGGATTAATTTTAGAATAACCCGGACTATCTCTCTAATCGTTCTTCGACTTGAGGGAGGGTCTCGCTTGTTATCTTACCTTCTTTTAAACATAATTAACCGAACACAGTGAGAACGAACTCACTAAGTGAGGTTATACGCCAGAGCAAAATTAGCACAATTTTATTCTTGTAGTTGTAGGAAAAAAAGTACAAGTGATGAAGGAACTCGGACTATAAATAAATATAGATTGGGGCATGAAAGACAAGCTTTGAAAAAAGAACCATCAAAATCGTTTGAGTTAAGTTGGAGAAAACCAAAAAACGTCATTTTTTTTCGTCATTTTCTGATTCTTCTTTCACGTTGACCGCTCTACAGCCAAAACTACTTTACCGATTTTCACAAACGATGGCAAATTTTTTTCTCGTGAGTGGTAGGTGTGCTTTTTATTGTTCTATTATCCTAAAAGGGACATTTGGCCCTTAATTGGGAAAAGGATCATTTTCAGAGCTCAGAAAAAAGTTGGTGTATAGATATTCAGTATCTAGTATATTATGACTCTCCCAGATGAGTCAAAAGTCGCATATCTACTTTTTAGGTGAAAGAATAATTTGGAGAAGGATACTACTGTGCTTAGGTATGAATATCAAACTAAAATCTTTATCTTCACATTCAAACTGTTTCATATATCAACACTTGTTCCTTTAAAGTCATTATTTAATATGTTAAATAGTTTTATATTGAAACAACATGTATCATTCACCCCACACCTATACAGGGCCACTACAAAAAGTTATAAGATCCCCCAAAAAATATCACTTCGTGACATAAAAAAGTCCCGCCAAGTCGTTCCCCAAAAATATTTCAGTTCCCAAATTCATCCCTCCCTCCCTTCCCAAAAAATATATTAGTTATTTGTGACCTCCCCCAAAAAAATGATTGAAATCAATTTATGGCCCCGCCTTTTATTCATTCACCTAAGTGCAACAGTATACTTATTAATAGCCTCCCCTCTCTCTTTCTTCTAATGTCCTCTTTCTTTTGTTCCTTATTGCATGTTGGAATGTTTCCTTTACAAACTCAGAACTTAAGTCTTATTTCCTTGCTCCTTTCACCGACTTGGGCTCTTGGCGGAGTACCACCAAGCAGGTCCGTTCTTAGCCAAAGGAACTGATGTATTGGTTTTTTTCTAAGATTATATATAAATGTAGACATATGTAAACATGTGTTCCTTGGAAATGAGCCGGAATCGTGACTTGTTCTGATGGTCGAATTCTCGTTGGTGGCAGATATTTTGCGACTTAGATACAGATAATGCATCCTTGGGTCGCGGTCGGCTAGACTTCTCATTTCCTGTTCTCCATAAGAACCATTATGTTAAATTATCTCTTTTTAATTCTTTCAAAATAGCACTGTCTATTAGATTTAAAAAAAAAAATTATTCCCAGTTAGTGGTACTCCGCCAAGAGCCCAAGTCGGTGAAAGGAGCAAGGAAATAAGACTTAAGTTCTGAGTTTGTAAAGGAAACATTCCAACATGCAATAAGGAACAAAAGAAAGAGGACATTAGAAGAAAGAGAGAGGGGAGGCTATTAATAAGTATACTGTTGCACTTAGGTGAATGAATAAAAGGCGGGGCCATAAATTGATTTCAATCATTTTTTTGGGGGAGGTCACAAATAACTAATATATTTTTTGGGAAGGGAGGGAGGGATGAATTTGGGAACTGAAATATTTTTGGGGAACGACTTGGCGGGACTTTTTTATGTCACGAAGTGATATTTTTTGGGGGATAGTATTTACTAGGTGCAAAACACACAGAGCCAGTAATGTACACAGTATTTATAAGGAGTGGAATTGAGTGTGTGCCAAGCTTTGAAAGCGTATGGTGTGGAAGTGTGAGTTGTAAAGTAACCCTCTGTGGTGTGAAGATAAAAGTTTGAATAAGGTCTTTGTTCATCAATGAAAGTTTTGTATTTGTACTGAATTAGGCCATTTGTATGAATTTTTGCGGGATTGTACATTTTTGGTCATGCATTTTATACGTACACCAATAATTTAGACTTTGTTTAGACTGTGAAAATATAGGGAACCCTTAGTCTCATTCTTGCAGGAAGAAAAGAGTATTTGATTCATTTCAATAAATTCAAAACTGTGACATTTATATTGTATACATACGGCGACAGTATGATTAAAATGAAACATCAATTATACTTATTTATTATTATAAACTGGTTGAAGTCCCACAAAAAAGCCCCAATTCTCACACCGACCTCTATCAGATCTATAGGTTGGTACTTAAATTTAACATCGAAAAAAATGGGTTTATATGTATGAAGTTTATGATTGTCTTCCCTTAAAGGTTAAGCATAAAGTTATCTTCTATCATTACTCTTGTGACTGTATCTCAAGAAGATAAGCATAAGGAAACTGTGGGAATTTATTTTGGAGTTGAATTAAACTGAAATTCTGGTTCAATTTAACGAACAATACCCACTTTAAACCCATGAAAAGTATATTGAAACGCTCATTGTATGTTATCATATTTGTTTTTATCACATTCGTGATATCACAACTACTCAAACTCGCTTTACTAAATCTACGCCGAAACCGGGACTTGAACCACCGACCTCTAGGTTACAAGTCTGGCACCTTATCGATCAATCTACTGAAACGCGCATGGTACTGTGAATCTCGGGTTTCAAATCAGTTGCGTTAGACAACACATTGTAAAATCTATTTCACACATTTTTTTGAAAATCCAACTTAGCAGGTAGATCAATAAGGTAACCTGGACTTTAGTGGTTCAAGTCCTCAGTACTAAAAAAAGGCGAGCAGGTAATTGTTATATAACTATAGTAAGGCGAGCAGGTAACTGTTATATACATAACATAACTATTGTGATTCACATAAATTAATATGTTAACGAATTCACTCAAAAAATGTTATAGAAATCCTTTAAAATTAAATTGTACAGGAAAATAAGGAATCCCAGACATCCTCACATCTTCTGAAAAAAAAAAACAAATTCAACTGTTGTTGGTTTTTTGTCGTTTTGTTTTTTTCTGTCTTTTTTTATCGAATGATGAAGAATGAACGAGAACTGTTTTTGTGTTAATAAAATCGGAAAAATAATCATGGTGGCATAATCAATTGGATTCCATTTTCCAGCAAACCTTTCGGATATTTCCCGTTACATATTTCTTCTCTTTCTCATCGTTATTGTTTCTTCCTCTTTCAAAAACACCTGTTGGAGCTTTGTTTTTTTCAACCAAATCCATGTCTTCCTTCAACTCAAATCTCTATAAACTATCGATAAATGCCAATAAAGGTTAGTTAATCATGTGAGTGATCTCACAAAAACCCACCTGAGTAAAATTTAACCTTTTTGGGACTTGAACCATCGATCTCCAGGCTACGAGTCCGTCACCTGAACGATCGGACTTTTAAAAACACATGTTATTTACAAAAAATGCAAGTTAAATTTATTTTGGGTTCCTTCGTAAACTGTGCTGTTCTCTATGTCGAGCCTCTTGTAAACAAAAAACACAACATACTGTACAAAAAAAATGTTCTAAATTTTATTACAATGGAAGTTAAGGTAAAGAAAAAAATCTTACATCCTTTTTATTTTTGTCAGTTCCTATTTCATACAAGGTGTTAGGATAAGAAAAGAAAATTAGATTATGAGATATGTTGCTGTGTAGGCACATTTTTGTAGCTTTTCATTTTGCTTGGGTTCAGGGGATGTTCAACACTTCTCAAGTTGTTATCTAGAAATAACATAACATCAAAATTGAATGTTCCTGATTTTATTCCGAATTTTAAGAAATATTTTCACTAGTGAAAATACATAATATACATGAGCAACACCACACAATACACCACACACAGGACTCGGAAGGAGCCCAGGAAATTGCTTCTGGACGTCCATCACAGGGCTTATCCCCCATCAATCCTTCCACCACCATAACCGAACCATCATGGACACGGAAAGTAACTAGAAATGAGAGACGGAAAGTAACACGGAAAGTAACTAGAAATAAGTATCTAGAAATGAGAATTTGGCGATAGATTTTGTAGATACATTACATAGATTCAATTCAAAGAAGAGTTTAACAATAAAACAAAATACATATAAACTCTGTTTCGTGTTAATATAGGCCGGTTGGCTGGCGCTACTTGACGAGCTTGATGTCAGGGAACCATAGTTCTATCAAATAATATTATAAAATATATTCCCCTTTTATAAATATATTTTTTCATGTTCTTTAGCTCTTTATTAATAACTATTACTTAGATGGAGAGAAACACTCTGGCTCTTAGAAGAAAGAAGAACTCTCATGAAAGTTTTATGAAAAATAATTCACAAGAGAGAGTAGTGAAAATATAGCAAAGTGGCAGGCAGGATATCAAAGAGAAAAAAGAGTTATCATATTCGTGTTTATCACTTTCGTGATAATATCTCAACCACTCAAACTAGCTTTACTTAATCCACGCCGAAAGTCCGAAACAATTACTTGAACCACCGACCTCCAGGTTACAAGTCCGCTGCCTTATCGATCAAGCTACTGAGGTTGGTCATAATTGTGTAAATCACTTTTGTGATATCACAACTAATCAAACTCGCTTTACTAAATCTACGCTGAAACCGGGACTTTAACCACCGACCTCCAGGTTACAAGTCCGCCGCCTTATCGATCAAGCCACTGAGGTCGGTTATCAAAGAGAAATACATACAAGTCCAGTTTAGTCACCTTGTAGTCCAGTGAGATAATGATCCGCCCTGTAGATACGAGCAAACAGAGATATCGTGACTTACATAGCATTTTTTTTATCTCTTGGGGCAGATTTTCCTTTTAATGCCTACATCTTCCGGTTATACTTAATGAGCCCTGAGTTTCCCTTGATGGTTGTCGGGTTAATACAATAATTCAACGCTTGTGTTTTATTGTTTTATGAGCTCTGTGTTCTGTATCTTTCGCTCGAAGAGTAATATCCGTAGTAGAGTGGTTTAGCGCACGAGGCTTGTACGCACGGTGAGCAGGGTTCGATCCCCAGCGGCGTAGAAATCTTCTGCTCTGTACTTGGATGTCCGAAAAATAGAAAAAATATCTCAAGAGGAAAAATGAGTTATTTCCTGTGTGAGTAACGACCAGTGGCGGCATCAATAGAGTATAAAGAATAATGTAAAATAATTTGGAAAAGTAAAGGAGACTCTTAGTAATGCTGCGCTACAAACATTGTGAAAAAAAATTGTCCTTCACCACAAAGAAATCATACTTTTTTTTTAACTTTTATCTTTTTTTTGTCGTTCAAAGAATACAATGTTCGCCCGAATTTGGAAATTTGGAATTTGCGACGAAAAGTTGTCTTTGGAAAAATTTTGTGCTGACTAGAGTTGGTCTTTTGGTTCTTCCAGTTTTTCATCATATTTAGGTCAATCACTTCCGTGATATCACAACTACTCAAACTCGCTTTACTAAATCCACGCTGAAACCGGAACCTGAACCACCGACTTCCAGGTTACAAGTCCACCGCGTTATCGATCAAGCTGCTGAGGTCGGTTTTTGATTCCGGTTGTTTTTTATTTATTATTATTTCCCTTTTCTTCTGAACATATAGGGGGGATTATCTATTTTACCCCTACTCAAAACTGCTTGATTTTTTTTCTACATAAATAAATGCATAATTCAAAGCATGTAACAATAGAGATTACGGAGGAAAAGCCGCTTTTGTATGCGAGTTATGACAGTGGCGATTCATTTCACAATGCCAGCCTTCTGTTCTCACTTCCCTAGGTTTTTCAATTTTGGGTTTAAGGTTTTTTTTTTTTATAACCGGGAGTTCTTCCTATTTATGTTACCTGCTTTACCCATGCATAGTAGTTTCTTATTCTGTAGGAATGATTTATTCGATTTTTACGTGGTAGTGAGACTTTCAAATCTATTTCTTGCTAGTGTCGTTCTTTTTGGTAGAAAAAGGAAATGATTTAAACCTATTTTGGCTTTATAGGTTGTTGAATTTTTGTTGTTGTTGTGAATAGTAAAAATTTACACGTCCCGTCTCGATTGACCTAGATGTTAAAGAAACGTTGAGAAAAAAAAAAAAATAAATGGAAGCCATCATTGGGTGGACTTGAAATGCCAGCCTTACGTGTTTTTACATCGGAAGTTCGGGGTGTACAGATTTTTTTTTACATAGAAAATTCTGCCGAACCCTAGGATCGAACTCAACCATTACCCCTGGAAAGCTGGCAAAAAACTTATTGTTGATTATAATATTTATAGTTGAATTTTGAACACAATGACACAATGGCTGACATTCAATAAGAAGCAAAATATTCCTCCCACACATATTGAATGGGAAAACAAAATCCCATTTATTTTCCCATCCAATCATCCTGTGTTCCATCTCATTCCGACACATTGTTCCTCACGAGTTTTAATTTGACAAAACATTCCCTCATTTTCCCATTTTGTCATTCCCCTTATCTGATTTGGGTCTCTGTGATAATCACCTGCGGAAGCTCTTCATCCTCTAGCCAGACAGGAAAAAGCAAATTGATGGATAAAAGAAACGAATGTGGAATTCAGAATCTCATTTGCTATGCATAGCTTTCTCTTGGTTTTTGTTCGTCAAAAGAGTTTCATCTCTGTGTCAGTGACTTTTTGACGTGGGCTTCGTTATTTCTTTAGTTTTTTCTTCCATCTCTCATTCTCTCTTTTTGGTGCTCAAAAATGGCCAAGTTGCTCATCCAATTTTTGGGGTTATAGATTTTGAAGAAGTACAGTAAAGAAAACCCGATGCAAGTATAGTGTAGAATTACTGTAGATTGCTGCAGAAGAACTAATTCACAAAATAATTTTTACTTTCTGTTAACTGAAAGGTATAGAATTACAGTCAAGTCCTTGAGAAAGGAAACAGTGCTCTCAAAACGTTCAGGAAAGGACTGTAGATGTGGGTCAAGATTTTTGAACATCATCGCTTAAATTTGTTTGATGGGCCGATGAAATGTGTCATATAGAAGTTTCCAAGTTGTCTACAGCAAATTATTGATCATCGCGGACTTCAAGATACTCTTGATACAAGATTACAAGTGTTCAAACTCTTGGTCTGAAAATAAAATTCCGATATTTATCTTTTAATTGAAAAAAATCTCTTTCTCTAAAATTTTCCTTTTTATTGGTGGAACTTATTAGGCCGCATCCTGCAATAAACTAAGAAATAGTTTTTGGCTCTTGTATGTACTTCCACTATTTCCAACACTTTCCAACTTACCAAAGAAATAGATTGCTATTTACACATTTCTCATAAATTATATGCACTACAGAGTAAAGTATGACTGCTTTTAAAGAGAAGAAAGCTGGTTCATTAAATTATTTCACATTATTGCCTATTATAAAAGTTGAAACATTTTGAAAATTGTGTTGGAGTGCGCCAAGGAGGAGTTCTTACTCTAATTGTTCTCTAGGGAGAGCGTCAGACTTTCCTTTATATGTACAGTCGAAAACTGGAAACTCTTAACGCTCATTTTCCTCTGAAATGAGCACTGTTCAACATTTTTGTGTGGTCGTTAACTTTCTATACCTACGCTTTAAGACTCAACTTAATTATATGGTTTCTGAGCTCACATGTGCCATACCTCTGTTTTACAAATAGCTTTAACCAGTGAAAATCTCAATGAGGCGTAAAAGTTTGAAGAAAGTTTGTTTTTAAGGTTTTTCAGGAGACGTAGCTTAACTGAAGTCCTGGTGTGACAGTTAAGTGATATATGGTCATCGCTGGAACTATGAGCAGTAACGCAGAATTTATGGGTGTTGACAAAAATTAACTTACATTCAGTGGAAGTCACATTCAACAGAAGTTTCCAGCTATCGTTGAAAGTCTGTCCGTTATAAATAAGAATTTTTTTTTTGTTGAAGGTAACCACCAGTTTAATGATCAAAGCATTTAAGTTAAAGTCATTATATTTGTGTTAACATGCTTTACTAAATATTTGCTAAACTTGGGACTTGAAACAACGACCTCCAGGTTACAAGTCCGCCGCCTTTTCGATCAAGCTATTGAGGTCAGTCAAACCATGCTCAAAGCATTTTCTACCACCCAACACTCTCAGAGTCCTATTATTATTGCTACGTACTCAAATAAATGAGAGATAATCACATCATTTCTCGGGATCCATAATATTATTCCAGCCGTCACACTATTCATGGCCTTAGCAGTTTGTGCTAACCCAGAACTTAAAATAAATGTAGAGGTACCTTCCACTGAATGTACTACTGAATTTTTTTTTTTTTTTATCTTTATCCATTCTATTTAAATGCCGTCTAAAATACTAAATTGACTATTTTATTATTATTACAAGAACACATAATCCATATTGATACTTGATGGCAAAGAGCCTGAAGTTGTTCTCCATGTCAATGTACTTCATTTATCTTTTCCCTGATTCTTTTGCCATCTCTTCTTACTTCTTCACTCCATCTCTCACAGACGTCTTAATATCTGTCTTCAATATTAATAAAAATACAATTACAAGTAAGTTGTGATAGCACGGACATGTCTGCCTCGCCCTGTCTTCTGCCATCTCTCATTCTGTGGCTTTCCTTTTAGAAAGAAAGTCAGGAAGGAAAGAATAAGCGCAGAAAAATAAGTCATTGCAAACGTGACTTCACCAGTTGGAGATATTATTTTCATGTCTTTGTTGTTATTATTTTACTTAACATTTTTTTCATTATCCTCCTTTCTGCTATCTCTATCTCGGGGTTTAGAAAATATTTTTCTGCACTTTTTAATCTAAAGCATTTTGGAAACAATCCAAGTTGATTTCAAAGCCAATAATGTGGTTGAATATTGGTTGAAATAGCTTTAAAAAATGCTTACATTCGCCACGCATGAATGGTTTTATTAAAGTGGGGAAATTCAAGGTAGGTTCGTTCGAGTGAATATTCTGAGAGTAGGACCAAGTATGATTTTAAATGCGTGGTTACGCACCCTATAAATATTTTCATTAAATTCAATATTGTTTCTGTTTTTCCACCATTAAAAAAAATACAGTTTTTGACACCTGGAAACTGCTTTTTTTACAATGTAATCTCTACACTTCATTTTAGTCTCAAGTTAATTGAAATTAGAATTTAGTGCAGAGACTAAAGTGTTTAAAAAAACAGTTTTCAGACAATAGGAAAGGCTTAAATCACTTAACTGCTAATCTCAGTATCTTCTTAATATATAAATGTCAAAGTCACTGACCACTGACTGACCACTGACTGATCATCGCTCTACAGCCCAAACCGTAAGTCCTAGGAAGCTGAAATTTGGTGGGTAGCTTTGTCTTATAGTCTAGATGTGCAATAAGACGGGATTTTTCGAAATTCCCACTACAACACCTGCCATTGGCGAAAAAGGACTTTTTGCTTTCACGGCCATGCCTCGGCCCGCAACGCGGGCGACAGCCCGCTAGTGAGATTATAAATTCACCATTCCCCTCCTTACATGTATTTCTTCTCAGCTCCTCCTATTTCGCTCCAGTGTACTATGTTCGTTTCTACCTATTTCTGTTTGACTTAACATCATGTTTCGTGTGTCGGTAGAATTCCTTATTCAATCATCCGCAGGTCACTTCTTTCTTCCTCTGTTCTTTTGTCTAAACTTTCTTGTGCTGCCGCATTAGTACGTGCCGTGCCGTCGGAGAGAGAAGATCTTTTCTTGTTATCTCAAATATTCAAACTATCTTGTTCCTTTTCAAAAATGTGTGTTTGTGGGGTGTGTGGTATCACCGTTAGTGTGAATTTATATGTACAATTTAATATGTGGCATATCATTCACATGGATGTTGTGTTTAAATGACTGATGTGGGATGCAAACTTAGGGATTCAGATCTAACTTATATACATAGATTGTAATCTAGCACTGAGAAGATTTTTTTCTTGAAATTAAAGGTTTACTCACAATTCTTCACTGTATTTGTCCAAAATTAATAAATGCTTTCTCTTCTGTGTTTCAGCTCACCTGAAGAAGCAGTTGGAAGAGTACATGGAGAGGTTTCCCAAGGTGAAAATCATCAGGGCTTCCAAACGAGAGGGTCTAATCAGGGCCCGTCTAATGGGTGCTAGGCACGCGGCCGGCCCTGTTTTGACCTACCTGGATTCACATTGTGAATGCGCAGAAGGTAAGGATGGCGTCAGGGAAAACTATTTAAAACAGCTATTCCTAAATAGCTGATTTGATTCGTTTAGTTGACTTTGAATTGATCTCTTTGCCAAGTTTGTGAATTAGGTAATTTACTAGCGTTGATTATAAATGGAATGAATACATTCAGCTATTCACTGACTATTCCCAGTCTTGCTGAACTTACTATTTACATTAAACTCATTTCAAGTTCAAGACAACAACAGTTGATCAAGGAGTATAGTTATTTTTACTATCCTCACATGACCTGGTTTTTCTCCTCTCTCTTAGTTTTTGGAATGATATTAGCTCAAGAAGCTTAATACGTCAGTGTTAAAATTGTTCATATCAATTCCATCACACATGCTTAGTGACCACTTAAAAGTCGACTAAACGAATTTACATGATATAATAAATTAATGTACCCATTAGATCTTGGCACAAAAATGTTATAGGTTCCGCTCATACTTTGTAAGTCCGATTTCAGTAAATAACAAAATGCTAAAGTATAAAAGAAATATTTATTTTGTGTGATATATTTCTTGAATCCCTTGACAAGTGTGTGTCAAAAATGTTCATCTCTGTTAAATTTTTCAATGACCCCTCTGAATGGCTGACCAACATGATATCTTGTCTTGTCTTTCAGCTATTATCTCTATCTTGTTTGACTAGATCTTACTCTTCAGAAACCCCATAGAAAGTTGTCAAGTCAAGTCGATAAAAATTCAAGTTCTGGAAGATAAGATGAGAAGTCATATTGACGAGGAACTCAGAAGATTCATTGAATTGGGCCGTCAAAGTATTGGGCCGATATTATCTTCGACACATAAATGCCAAAAAGTTTGTGAAATGATTTCAAAAATTAATATTTCTTTCATATTTTGACATTGTTTTACTTACTGTCAGTTATCATTGGCTCTTCAAATTGGAATACCTTATGTCTATAACAGGTTATATCAAGTGTTACTGAAGCGTTTATAGCCTTTATAGACAATTTCGAAAAGAATTTACACATAGAGACATCCAATAGTGGAACAAAACTAGTATATGACGTGTATACTATGGTGTGAAATTCCATTACAATTGAATCAGGCAGGAATTTAACACTCCAGGTGAAGCTGATTACTCCTGTGCATAATTTTATTTTGAAATATTTGATAGTAACTAACCTTCATCATTCTCAGGATCGTTTAGGCAAATTTGTACAGGAATGCTGGCAGTTTTACCTTATGCTAGCATCCATAGCTTTTAGAATTTCTAGTGAGTTGTATTAGTTTTAGATGTATCCAGTAAGATATTTATGACGATTTGAATTAACATTTTACAATAATTGAATGCGTGTCTCAAAAAAGTATATGTTACAAATTGTGGAGATCAGTTTTGCTTGAAAATAATATTCTGAGGGGGGGTTTAGAACACAAAGCTTCAAATTCTTTTTTTGGAAAAATGATTACAAGAACTTATCTTGAAAACAGTTTTCCAAAAAAAAAAAAAAAAAAAAAAAATTGAAGCTAAGTATTCTAAACGCTTTTCGGGTCATTATTGTTTTCAGAGGAAAATGGTTGCTAAAATTTGTAACATTGATAGTTTTTTTTTCGAGACATGCTTTCAACTATTGATTTTTTTTATACTACTTGTCAGTTTTTTCTTGAAGAACTCATCTTTGGTCACGTCGCCGTTGCGGTCGGTAAGTGTTCAGTCTTTAAACCGAACACAATTTGGGTTTTTTCCTATACATAATTTCTCACGAGATTCATTTTAAGTTCCAAGAATAAATATGACCCAACGTAATATTTCTTGTGATCTTTCCTCGCAAAAGTCCTTTGTCTTAAGGATCTAATATCGCTTTCTATATTTTTATGATAGCCCATTCATTTATTACCGATTTCCGGCATCCTTTTTGTAGGTATTTTACATTTGTTACTTATAATCTTTTTTTCTCGGTATGCGACAGAAAATGAATACCTCAAATATTGTTCATTGGGTGATACATACCCTCATAAATCATATTTTTTCCTCATAACCTTTTATAGTTACTATTTTCTATTGTTTTAAGAATCTTACCTAATCGATTTAGACATACCGTCTCGATCATAGAATATCAGGGACGGACTATAATAATTAGTCAATTTTTCCTCTAACTTCCCCTCATGGGAATCCCCAAGATTTGAACCTTTGGGACCTCCTCCTTGACTCTGATTGGTTTTACCGATTATATTCTAAAGGCCGGAACAAACTCCTGCCGATTTCCCCTTCGGAAGAAATCTTCTTTAAAGACTTGAGCTCAAATCTCAAGTCAGATATAATTTAGTCTCCAACTCACCAGCAGTTGCTCCCCGGTTGTACGTTAACTGTCAATTCGGTAATCACCCTCTTGGTACAAAGTGTTATTTTGTTTACCAGTTCTATTTCCCTCAAGTTTTCATTCTGTGTTTTTAATTACTCTAAGTTCTCTCGCGAACAGGAACCAGTTGATACTTGATTCTGACTGCCTAAGTGCTATACAGTTTAAATCACCAAGATACTTCTTCGGTGATAATTGTTGCTTGCATAGCTCAGACCTTTTCATCATCTAATCATACAGTCACTTTAATAACTCATAACTCAAAACTTGTATAATTTCATATTTACTAAGTTACACGTGTAAATTAATTGTGCTTTCATCAATAAACTCTACTCTCTTTAGTTGTTACTAATTTAACTTGCATGTTTTTAATCATCCGCCCTTATTGTTATTTATGCTCTTATTGCTACCGAAGCAAGGCGTCGCGACCAAGTTTTTTCGCGTTACGTGATTTTAACACCCCAACATATGGCGATAGCCCTGCTCTATCTAGCCCCCCCCACAGAGACAGTAAGAATATTCTCTTCTTGATCTTAGTCAGTTTTCTACAGGTGATCCAGTAGGACCAGGTTCTTCAGTGAAATTTCAATACTTTTTTTGAGCTTTGTTGGTTAATTTATTATACCATATTTTGTCAGGCGATTCTGTCTTACTTTGTTATCATAATGCATATTTTTTCTCAAGGAAATTTAGGTATGATTATTTTTGTACCTTCTACTGTCTCTTTGTTGAAATGACATCAAGTGTAAGACTTGAGATATGTAAAACTTTTTTAATTCTCAAAAATCAATTTGATTGATTGTTTATAATCATTAAAGTTTGTACTGCTAAAAAAATTCAGTAACGATATGCCACGGCGTCAAAGTGACATTTAAGACATGTTATCATTGGGTATACTTATATATTTCATTGTCTTCTTTGCGTATACCTAACTCTCTAGAATGTCTAAAGCATACTGTCTGTCATTGTGATACACTTCTCGTATTTTTCCATGTTTGATGGCATTTTTGAAACGTGGTTGTGACATTTATTGTGCTCTTTCTATGTCTCCAATGAATATTGTTCTACAATCTGGGGTCTTAATATTTCGTATTGTTTGGTGTAGCTGTGCGAGTATATTAACATTACAACGGAGGAAAAGACAGTCAGAAAACTATAGAAAGATATTGCAGTACAAAACTAGCTCCAAATAGGTACTTTTGAGTCTGCAAATACAGACACTCATATTCTAATGTGATATTGAAATTAAATAAATTTACATTATGTAAATGATTTTAATGTGCATGTAACAAAATATAATTATGTTGACGCACAATAGTAAAATTAAAAAAAACGTCATCTTGAAATAGATTGTTCTTAAAATAATAGCCACCAAATTCAACCTTCTTTAAACTTTCACAACATTTTAATATTATAAGATAAATACCCACCAAATTCAACCTTCTCTAAAATTTAACATAATATTATAAGATGAGTCACACACGTAATACATAATATGTGACTGTGTATACATATGTAACTGAGATGTTGGTTTCTTTAGTTAAGTCTATACAGGGTGTCCCACCAAACTTGGACACCTCAAATTACTCGGCCCCTGAAAGAGTTTTTGAAAAATAAAAAAATCTAGGGTACATGTGCTAATTATGCGGTTTCAGTTATGAAATTTTTTTTTATACAGGGTGGTTCAAAAGTCAGAAATTGAGGTGTCAACTTTCGATTTTTAAATGGATCGACCTGAATTTTATTTGATAATTTTACTTCTAAATGATTCCTGAGTATTTTTTTAAACAAAAATATTACATACAGGGTGGTTTTTTTTTCGACCAATTTTTTTTCTAAATCTTGAATAACTCAAGTTCGGTTAATTTTTTGGATAACAAGAATAGAATGTGTTTGTGTAATGAATACACGCACTTTCAATTGGCATCAAAATTTTTTATACAGGGTGGTTCACAAGTGAAATAATGACTTGATTTTTTATAAAACCGAGTTTTTTTAATTTTTTATTTAGGAATAATAATTCTCGTCCAATTTTACACATTTTTCGTTAGTCATATCGAAAAACAAAACTAAAGTGTTGTACAGGGTGAGACATAATTTTTTTGTAACACCCTGTATATGGGCAGTCAAAGAGACGCAAAATTAAATATAAAGACTAAATATGCAAGAAAAACTTTGATTTTTAAGAAAACTAAAAAGTTATGGTGTTTTAACTAATATTTTCGCATGGACCACCCTGTAGATATTTTCTTAAACCATCATATGGGTAGTCGAAACTGTCTAAAATTCAACGAGGAGTCCAAATCTGAAAGAAAAAAAATGAATTCAAAAAGCCATGCTCAATTTTGTGTCTACACCTACCTACTTTTTATTTCAAGTTTTAAAATCATTCAGTGTGGACACAAAATTGAAAATGGCTTCAAATTCGTGTTTTTTACTTGTTTTTCCCACATGATTCGAAGTGTTCGTTGAATTTTATACAACTTAGAGTACCTACATGATAGTTTAAGAAAATATCTACAGGGTGGTCCATGCGACAATATTAGTTAAAAAACCATAACTTTTTAGTTTAATTAAAAATCAAAGTTTTTCTTGCATATTTAGTCTTTATATTTAATTTTGCGTCTCTTTGACTGCCCATATACAGGGTGTTACAAAAAAATTATGTCTCACCCTGTACAACACTTTAGTTTTGTTTTTCGATATGACTAACGAAAAATGTGTAAAATTGGACGAGAATTATTATTCCTAAATAAAAAATTAAAAAAACTCGGTTTTAAAAAAAATCAAGTCATTATTTCACTTGTGAACCACCCTGTATAAAAAATTTTGATGCCAATTGAAAGTGCGTGTATTCATTACACAAACACATTCTATTCTTGTTATCGAAAAAATTAACCGAACTTGAGTTATTCAAGATTTAGAAAAAAAATTGGTCGAAAAAAAACCACCCCGTATGTAATATTTTTGTTTAAAAAAATACTCAGGAATCATTTAGAAGTAAAATTATCAAATAAAATTCAGGTCGATCCATTTAAAAATCGAAAGTTGACACCTCAATTTCTGACTTTTGAACCACCCTGTATAAAAAAAATTTCATAACTGAAACCGCATAATTAGCACATGTACCCTAGATTTTTTTATTTTTCAAAAACTCTTTCAGGGGCCGAGTAATTTGAGGTGTCCAAGTTTGGTGGGACACCCTGTATATTATGTAATTCAACCTCTGCGGTAGAGACCACGGGTGTGTGGAATTTTACCAACAGGGTGAGAAATTGTTTAGGTGCACGAGTGAACCCAGATCTAAGCAATTTCTTGCCCTTTAGTTCTGGCAGAATTTTTTTTTTTTTAAGCTTTATTAGGACAAACAGGCAACAGTATAAAATTAAGAAAAGAAAGAAAAAAAACAAACAAATCACAAAATAAATAAGTAAAAAAGAAAAGAAAATAACAATAATGTCCTACCTAAAGGGCGGGGTTATTGCCTGTGGCAATCTCTTCCACCCAACCCTTGGGTGGAATTTTGGCCATTCAGAAGGATAATGCTGCACGCATCCTTGGGTCGATACCAGAAGGTCATGGAATGAAAGAAGTTTTTCATTTATAAATTAATTATGAAGTGTTATTACCTTTACAAATACTTTTTTTTTTCATCACACCAGTCCAAGTTCATCGAACCTTTGGTAAGCTGATTGAATATTTTCCATGCCACCCTCATTTCCCTCACTCCTGAAAGTTTGCTAATAATATTCAAGCAGAAAAGTTGACTGAGGGATCCACCTCTTGTTTCGTCTTTTCTCAGGAAGAAAGTTTTTCAATAGGAAAAGTCATTCGCAGAAATAAATAATTGAACGATTTATAAAGTTAAGATTCAAATGAGAAAAAGTTAGTTGGTTTTTTTAAGGTATCGTGTTTTTAGTTTTTAGGGCTTTTAATCTTTGTTGTCAGGAGTTTGCAAAGTTTCAAACAAAACCTACAGCCTAATTCGTTGTTTTTCGCAAAGTAATTTCATTGGATCATCTGCGCTCCAACTCTTCTGGAAACCACCAATAATTTCATTCAAGCGCTTACACAGACCGCGGTTTGAAAACTTTAGATTTTTTTGGTAAAAATTTTACTACTGATCTTTCTCGTAAATAGCTATTTACTTATCTATATCTATAAAAGAAAGCTGTCTGTATGTATGTGTGTGTGTGTGTATGTATGTATGTTCTTTATACAAATCCACACCGTTTGACCGAGAAACCTGAAATTTTGCACATAGGTCCGCTTGGATCAGGAAATTCTTCTAGGCTAGATTATATCTCCCTGAGGTTAAGCTACAATGAGTAAGGATAAAAAATAGATGGGTGACGCAAAAAAAATGCACGTTTTTTGACATAAATGACATTTTTTTCTCGAAATTTGTCGCGACGACCTATCAACTCAAAGCGAGAAAGTTTTAGGCAAGGGCTTGAGTTTTCAATTGACATATCGATCGCGAATTTCTGATGAGCCGTTCTTGAGCTACGCCGGGTAAGGTAAAAAAATGGATGGGTAACATGTAAAATATTCACGTTTTTTGACCTAAATGACATTTTTTCTCGAAATTTGAAGTGACGACCTATCAACTCAGAGCGAGAAAGTTTTAGGCAAGGGTTTAGGCTTTCATTTGACATATTGATCGCGAAATTCTGATGAGCCATTCTTGAGCTACGCCGGGGAAGGCCAGAAAATAGATGGGCGACAAAAAATATTCAGGTTTTTTTTCAAACCTAAATGACATTTTGTGTGTGTGTGTGTGGTGTGTGTGTGTGTGGTGTGTGTGGTGTGTGGTGTGTGTGTGTGTGTGGTGTGTGTGTGTGTATGGTGTGTGTGTGGTGTGTGTGTGGTGTGTGTGTGGTGTGTGTGTGTGTGGTGTGTGTGTGTGTGGTGTGTGTGTGTGGTGTGTGTGTGTGGTGTGTGTGTGGTGTGTGTGTGTGGTGTGTGTGTGTGTGTGTGTGGGTGGTGTGTGTGTGGTGGTGTGTGTGTGGTGTGTGTTGTGGTGGTTGTGTGGTGTGTGTGTGTGCGTGTGTGCGTGTGTGGGTGGGTGGTGTTGTGGATGTGTGTGTGTGGGTGGGTGTGTGTGTGCGTTGTGTGTGTTTGATGGGCTGGCGAAGCGGCGGGTGTAACCCGCTAGTAGGATACTAAAGTAAGCAAATATTCTAGTAAGTAAAATATAAAAAGTGTTTTCGACACTTGAGAATCAGTATTGCTAGTTCATGAAGTAGACATAATACGAAATCAAAAAGAGTTTGGAAAAACTCGGCATCACAATATAAATAATTTTATTATTACCTGCTTTATAAAGTTTCACTGGAAAATTTTATTCTAATAGACACAAGTTACTAAACATTGTTCTAGTAGAGTCAAAATTTGACTTTTTCTCAACGACTCAAATTTGTATGCACGCCCGAAATCATAGAGTAGGTATGGAATGCGCAAGTTTTGAAACAATTATTTAAAACGTACAACTCAACTTGTTCAATGTTTAATTTGCTCGTCAATTTGTGTGGAACTTATGTAATATATAAAACTAGCCTATCGGTGCAAACAACCTGCCACAGCAGAGTTAAAGGGCCCTAAAAGAAAAAGAAAAAAACTAGCCAGGCATGTCCTGATATGACTGCATTAAGTCCTGGAAATACCAACTTTTTAGAATTTAGATCCCATAGAGCTAGTGTGTGGTGTACAGTTATTTTACTGCGGGGGAAACTTCTCAAATTCAATTAACACTTCTGTAGTGGTCACTTGAACTATTGATGTGGTCTTTGTAATTCCATACGTGTAAGGGTGTGTATTGTTCAAACTTTCTAAGGGACATCAACAAAATTTTAAATTTATTTTTAAATTTCGGGAGAATTATGTAGACATTGTAGACCGAGGAAGATGTGGGGCATCCTTTGATGAGAAATATGTTGTAAAAATTTACACCTTGGTCTAACATTACTGGGTGTCCCTTGACAGAAAAATGAGAAACTCCGACGTGTGTCAATATTTTCTTTTATCGGAGCCCAAATGTCCCGAATAACCTTAAGAAGCCACAAACAAATAGGCGAGGTCGGATTTTGTCAAAAAAAGTGAGTTGTCCCAATCCCGTGAAATCTGTAAGATATCAAAAGAAACTTTTTGAAATGACGAAGTCAAACAAACATTCTGCTTTCATCATTTCCTACACCTTGTCCTGTTTCTCGATAGAGCCCTCCATTTGGATGGATCGTGCCACTCGTCACCTCTCATGCCCTTCTTTCTTACATCACTATTCACATAGTCCTCCGATCTCTTCTTTGGTCTACCTCTCTTTCCTCCTGCTCTCAAACCTATTCTCCCAACCTTCTTACTCACATAATTTTCGTCTCT
This sequence comes from Bactericera cockerelli, assembly GCA_024516035.1. Taxonomy (NCBI): domain Eukaryota; kingdom Metazoa; phylum Arthropoda; class Insecta; order Hemiptera; family Triozidae; genus Bactericera; species Bactericera cockerelli. The sequence goes on along the minus strand of CM044955.1, from coordinate 25,841,078 downwards.
TCTTTTGACATGCCCATACCATAATAATTTTATCCTGTATCTTTTTTAAACAAACATTCTGCTCTATCAAAGCTCATAAGAAGCAGAAACATTGTTAATGGTTGTTTGACATCTTTTGTTTCTTCAGTGCAATAAAACTTACTTCATACATAGTTTTCATACTTCCAATTATAATACTTTTCATATAATGACGAATTACAGGGAGGTATACTGGTACACATACCAATGTCTCTTTCACTGACAAGACTCAACCAAGTCACGTTTGCTGAACAAGTGGTCACTTAACCAGCGTTTGTCATTCTTTCATATTCTCAAAGTGCATTCAAAAACATTTCATGATAAATTGAAAACTCCATGTAACATAGCATTGTACCATACAATAGCTGCAAGGGTTACTATTCCAAAAGGAAACGGAACAATGTTCTACTTGCACGGAAACAGCATTTGAACGAAATTAGACAAAACGAAATCAATTTGTTCGTTAGAAGGTAATGGAAATAACAAGGCAAGAATAGCTCTATAATTACTATTGATTTATTATTGTCTGCATTTCAGCATTTGAGTTCTTCTTAGCGTGTCTTATTTCTATTGCAATAAATAAGGACAGTTACTGACTATCTGTTTGCCCACAGTCCACCTAGAATCATGAGCTCATTTTTTCTTGCATACATGAAAGTTTTGAATTTTTTGTACTATTAAATGCTACACTTACCTGACGATTTTTCTTCTTTTTTAATATTCCAACTACAATATCTCTGGATCAAAAGAGGCTTAAATTCTTACCATACCAAAATAATTTTTAATATATGGCACATAGTTTAGACATTCTTATTTAAGTGAATTTTCCCTGCAAAAAGTATAGATTTATGATTGTGTGAATGTACGTAACTATACCGTGTATAAATATACATAAATAATTATTTCACAAGTATGAGTACCTATACAATTTTATACATACGCATCTAATTCAAATTGGATAATTCTAGCTTATACAAATTATAAGTTTCATTTGATTGCAGGCGATGCATGTTGCGGTGTCCTATGGTCTCTATTTTTATTAATCAAATTCTACATCTTTCTTTAAATGCTATGTTTCATCGAATTCTACATCTCTCTTTCTATGTTTCATCAAATTCTACATCCCTATTTCTATGTTTCATCAAATTCTACATCTCTCTTTCTATGTTTCATCAAATTCTACATCCCTATTTCTATGTTTCATCAAATTCTACATCTCTCTTTCTATGTTTCATCAAATTCTACATCCTTATTTCTATGTTTCATCAAATTCTACATCTCTCTTTCTATGTTTCATCAAATTCTACATCCCTATTTCTATGTTTCATCAAATTCTACATCTCTCTTTCAATACTACGTTTCATCAATTTTTCGATTTCTTGCAATATCATATTTCATGAAATTTTCCATCACTTTCAACACCATCTTTCATCAAAATTCTACCTCCATCTTTCTTTCAATACTAATTTTTATCAAATTCTACATCTTTGTTTCAATACATATTTCTTCCAAATTTACATCAAATTCCACATCTTTCTTTCAATACCATCTTTCATCAATTTCTACATCTCAAATCTTGTGGGCCCATGCATGGGTATTATACCATTTCACCCACACCTCTGGTGCGCCCGCAAAGCTTGTTATTACGCCCTTGTGTATCGTCCGCCCTCCCCTTTACCCCCACTCATTGTCATGGAAAAGTGAGAGCAATACCCAAGTTCAGATTTTTATTTCGAGTTAATGTTAAGAACAAACAGTAATAAGAACCATGATTTTTAACAACCGACCCAGAAGCTTGTTCGATAAGGAGCGGATTTGTTGACTGGAGTATCCCTGCCGTGTATGACAAGTTTGAGTGAATAAAGTTAAAAGTTATCATATTTGTGTTAATCACAATCGTGGTATCACAACTACTCAAACTAGCCTCAAATTTTTTTGCTCAACTCCGGGCTTGAACCACCGACCTCTAGATTACAAGTGCGCCGCCTTATCAATCGAGCTACTGAGGTCGGTGCTAGTTTGCGAAATTATTGTGATTACTGTAGCACAAATATGATAACTTATAACCCAATACTCAGAATAGAATAAACCTTGTTCATACTGCCGGAGTAAGACAGGTATAAATTTCATGGATATAATAATAATAACTTAAATCTTCGGAATTGCTCCCTCTCGACCCCTCTCATGTGACCCATGGTATTGCTCTCAACTACCCCATGTGACCCATGGTATTGCTCTCAACTACCCCATGTGACCCATGGTATTGCTCTCAACTACCCCATGTGATCCATGGTATTGCTCTCAACTACCCTATTTGACCCATGGTATTGCTTGCGCATGACCTCCTGTGTTTGACCAGTCCTCCTCCATGTGTCTGTCCTCTAGGGTGGTTGGAACCGCTAATGGATAGGATTGCCCGTGACAGTTCGGCAGTGGTGTGTCCAGTCATTGACGTTCTGGATGACTCCAGTCTTGAGTTTCACTTCCGGGACTCGTCTGGAGTGAATGTGGGTGGCTTTGATTGGAACCTCCAGGTAGGTCACACTCTCACACCCTTGTTCATATTTCATTTTTGCCAGGTGTGTATTTAGCTCTTTTCTTCTAATCCTTTTACTACTTTCATTTAGCAAGACAGAAAAATACAAGTCGAACCTAAACATGAACCCAAGGGTTCGGTAATTTTTTTCTGATTATTGTGTTTCCGTTTAATGCGCAATAGGTGACGTATTATTTTGTTATTATTGTTTTTTTTAAACAAAATAGTGGAGTTTACAATCACATTTTATTTTGTTTGTATTTTCACCATTAACTTCATTTTCTTCAACTATAATAAAAATTAATTTTGTTTTTTGTTCGTTCATGTATTTTCATGTCTTGCTAATTTTCAATTAGAATTATACACTTGTTTCTTTTTTAATCTTTCTTAAATAACATTTTCAGAGCATGCTTGTTGCTAACACTAGTTTTACTTTTTTGTTAGCTTTGTCTTTCCTCTCTCGTGCTTTGTAGCTTCTTTCTCTTTCATCTATTTTAAAATAATGTTACTTTTATCCCTCCAATACCTAAGAATTCTTGTTTGGCTTGCATGTCCTCGCTTACACCTCATTAAATCTTGATATTAAATACATGTACTTTGCTCTTTGTTATTATTGGATGGTACCACTATAGTATTTTTTTTATTATTATCTGACCTGGTTGCAGGGTTTTCAGTGAAACCCGTACAATTAACACTGCGACCTAATTAGATCTATTGTGACCAGTTGATTCTATTTGGTTTTAACGTCCTGACTGAGATAGATAGTCAGGACGGGGGTTTTACCCTCCATTCGCTGGGAATCGTACCAGCTACCCACATTAACCTCACCCAGCCTGGGTAGGGCCGGAAACGCCAGCCTCACGTGTTTGGATGGAACAGAATTTTCGTCGAAAAGTCTGCCCCAACCGGGAGTTGAACTCGGGAACTCTGGACTACGGGCAGTAGTCACAACCATTACGCCACGGAGGCTGTACCACTATAGTAGCATGTTAAATATTTATTTATATAATGCTATATTTCCATCTTGATTTTTGGTAATAAATTCATTTTATATACATTCATTTTTTTATTTCTTTTTTTTTATATATACATATTTACAAATGCTTGAATATACAGTGTAGTCAAAAAGTTCCGGAACGGATTTTCATCTTCTTAACGACCAAAGATAAATACTTGAAACTTCATATGCACTTTTAACGAGAGTTTATCCATTTTGTGACTCCAAAAAACGAGGCACCAACTTACGATTTTGATTTTTGTTTGATTGATTATGCCAAAAATGGACAAACTTGTGTTCGAAGTAAATTCAAAATTAAAGGTATAATCTTTCGCCCTTAAAAAGATGAAAAACTCTTTCTGGGACTTTGCACTCTGTATGTACTTGCTTTGGCACATTTTAATTTTAGTTGACCAATAGTATATTTAATTATTATTTTTTTAATAATTAAGTTATTATAATAATTTTTCCTAAGAACTTATACATACATATATTTCTTAAAATTATAATAATTTTCATTTTTTTTTTTTAATTTTCCCTAACATCAAATTCTATTTGATATTCTATAATAAAGTTTATTTTGTTTCTCTCTCTAAAATCTTTCTATCTATTAAAAGTTATAGTTTTCATTTTTTTTTTTTTTTAATTTCCCTACCATCAATATTTTTTATTTAAAATCTTTCTATCTATTAAAAGTTGTTTAAGACTCAAAATCTACTGTCTTGGTTTCGACGTGAATATCTCTCAAACTCAGACATCCTTCTGCTTCATTTCAAACTTTCCTGTCGAACCAAAGTATCAAAATCAGAAAACTTAGATCTATGTTACAACAAGCCCGTCTTGGAAAGTTCAGAAACTTCGAAAACAACGAAAGAACAAAACTTATTGATAAAATACTCGTTAGAAAAATGATTTTCCCAGGAACTTCAGTAGTTCTTATGAAAAGGTTTTGTAAGAATATTTGAAATTTAAAATGAATATTGTTTTGAAAATAGTGGCGTACACGGCACTTTTATGTCATGGATGTTGTGAATTGACACGAAATGTAAGTAAGTAAGTGTGAATTGACTTTTTTAGGATCAAATACTTCTTGAAGGAGATAATCCTATTCAATGATGAATACGACCTTACTAAATACCACCCGTATAGGACTGCAGAGTTACCCCTATTTTTACTTTTTTTTAAGACTAAGGGCCATATTATGAAACAGGATTAGTAAATCCAAACCATCCATCCCTTAGATTTTATCAGCTGACCGATAGGTATTTTAAAACATTATGAATTTTGCATGAAAAAATTATTCCCCATAAAAAAATATGAATTTTTCCTGATTTATTTGAGTTTGTGACCACTTAATTTATAAGACTCTGAGGGTTAGGTAGTAGAAAATGCCTTGAGCACTAACCTCGCTTGCTGGTTATCTTCCACTAAAGAGTCTTTTTATTATTATTTATTATAAAACAAGATTTTCCGCCACGATGGCCGATTTTAGGGGACAGGTTTGAGGCATTACAAGTTCTGCATGACTTATTTCTCCATTCCTGTCACAAGGTCCCGCTAGTTCCACGCCTGGAGCTCCACCTTGCAGATAATAATCTCCAAACTTTGGCTCGCTCCCTCGTTTGGAAATTTGTTTTCTGCGATGTTGCAATAACAGCCATTCTAATAACAATGAAAAACTTTCGCGGAAGTCAAGAAGCAATATCGAGTTACTTGCATTACTTTTCAATGCCGTTCAATAAGAATTGGTAGGGTAGCACAGGGCAAAGCGAGAAATATGGAGAGGTTACTTACTTACTTGTGAGTGCTTGCCGTTCAATAAGAAAAGGTAAGGTATCACGGGGCAATACGGGATGGAGGGAATACAGGGTATTACGCTAAAATATGCATAGGTGTATGTACGAGTTCGGTGCGAAAAATAAAAAAAATGTATGAGTTGGGTTCCCTCTAAAAAAGGTCATGTATGAAGTCGGTGCCGCCTAAAAAAGGTCATATATGAATTCGGTGCCCTGGTACTTGCCCTGATGATCAGGTAATTATAGTATTTTTTCCTTATAGGCATGGCCTTCAATTAATAAACCGAGGCACGGCCTACATTGTATTTTACCTTACCCTACTATAAACCCTTCATTGTATTTTACCTAACCCTACTATAAACCCAAGGCATGGCTTTCATTGTATTTTACCTAACCCTACTATTAACCCTAGGCATGGCCTTCAAGGAGGAAATGGACAGTCTTGCTGAATGTAACTGTCTACACCATAATCTACTAACTTAATAACAGCAGGATGACTGTTAACAAGCAACTAGTACATTATAAACAAAAAATCAATTTATAAGTCATTGAGACCGCACCAAACTCGTACATCACCTCTTTTAGGCGGCACCGAATTCATACATAACCTTTTTTAAGCCGCACCGATTTCGTACTTACATGCGAAAAAGGTGCGGCTAATCTTCGTACCGAACTCACCTTTTGCCGTGTATAGGTTAACACGGGGTAAAGCGGGGATTTTGCATATCTACCTACAAGATTTTCTAGATGTTTCCCACTAGAAATTAGAGACAAGTGATTTCTTTCTTTTTTTCTTCTTAAAAATAACCATAATAAAAATAACAACAACACTCTTTAGTGGAAGGTGAGCACCAGGCGAGGTTAATGCTCAAAGCATTTTCTACCACCTAACCCTCAGTCTTATTATTATGTGGTCACGAACTCAAATTAATAAGGAAAATCCATTGGGTGGAAGCACTGGGTGGGATTCACACCAACGGATCCTATTATGATTACCAGACTAGCGCGTAGACCATTTGATTACCAGTGCACTTTTTAGGTTAATAAGTTTATTTTATTGTTATTCAAATAATGTATTCATTTTCTCGTACCTCAGCACATGGCTTAACTACTTGTTACCCATATTTACAAACGAAGGGCACTGAGATCACACAGAGATCACCGTTTCTCTGTAATAATACCTACTTAAAAGCGCGAATGACTTCTAGAAGTTAAAGCGGTATTTAAAAATGCGACCATCCATCGTGAGGACTTAGCTTTTTCTTTATAAGGCCGCAATCTATCCTGGCTTGTAAGGATTGGCCTGTCTGTTCTCTGTTCATAGCCCTCTGGCGAGACACTGGTCCTAATCGCTGGACTTTACCTCCTGTCATTCATTGAACTTTCTTTAACCCTGTTTTACTTTATGCTGACAGGATGGTTAGAACCGCTTCTAGATCGAATCGCCCGCGACAGTTCAACCGTTGTGTCCCCGGTCATTGAACTCATCAAAGACGACGATTTCGCGTTGAGATTCTGTAGACCGCGCTTTATTCAAATCGGCGGATTCAGTTGGTCGCTAGAGGTAGGCTCTTCCCTGTTCCTTGTCGTGTGAGTTGTGCCTGAGACCAAAAGAAATTGAGATCAAAAGAAATTTTTGAGATATTTATAATCTGGATGAATGAATGACTCAGTAATTTTGTGTCCATTTTTATAAATTAGAATGGTTAATGCGATTTTTACAAACCTTTACCTGTGCAGTTTCCACAAATTACATCACCTGGTCCTCATTCAAAATCCCCTTTTCAAATGTCACACAACGTACTCTGATTGGTTATTTCGTTCTAATTGACAAATCAAAGTGAGATGTTTGACGGTTGAAAGGAAGATTTGGGGATTATGAAGCTGAGAGTGGTTTCTGGAACGTTTGCCAGGCCAAGTAATGCAATTTTTAAGAATCCTTACCCTGAAAGTTTCTAAAAATCACTTTACCTGTTCTCATTCGTCTTAATGATCTATCAAGGGGTCTATCTAGACATGTGAATTTTCGTTTCTTTGTATGTCCGTTTGGGGAGTCTAATGTATGTGTGGTATCATTACTGTGGCATCATGAGTGTAAACGTTTGATTGAGAGATTTTTTTCCATTTGTGTATACTGTATACGTGTATACGGTTCAACCAAAACTGAAAACTGTCGATTTTTTATTCCTATGATGGTAATTAAAAGTTAGTACAGCGTCCGTTGAGAATATTATGTGAGGACATCTTGTAGTTCTGTGGTTTTCATGGGGTTAGACTAAGCCAGGTTTTCATCGCGTATGAGATATTAGTTAGTTTGATTTTTTAAGGTCTTTGAATTCAAATATTGTAAAGGAATAGAATATTTCCAAGAAATAAATTGACGAAATTGGAATCAGGAAAAATATTAAGATGTTTTTCAGAACATATAAATTATTTTCTTTTCCTACAGATGTGTGAAATATTCTATCCAAGTATGTTTTTATTCAGAACACGATATGAATTATATAAGATATCTTTTATTAATATACCTTAAATTTCTAGGGGTGTTACATTTAATCCTCAACTGTAGCACCTTTGTTTTTGGGTTTATAATTCATGAAGATCATATTTTAAGCTTTATGTGACCCTTTTAAACAATTACCTGATAAATTGCCAACATAGCACGCAGGAAATCATCGAGATTATAATATCCAGTGATACATTTGTTTAGAATAAAATCATACTTCGTCAGTGGCAGATATCGAATGGAAACTGATTGAGTGGTGGTGCTAATGTCAACGGCATTCTCTTTCATGTCTTCAAATACAGTAGCATTCTCTTTCATGTCTTCAAATACAGTAGCATTCTCTTTCATGTCTTCAAATACAGTAGCATTCTCTTTCATGTCTTCAAATACAGTAGCATCTCTTTCATTCTTCAATACAGTAGCACTCCATCTCTTCAAATACAGTAGCATTCTCTTTCATGTCTTCAAATACAGTAGCACTCTCATTCATGTCTTCAAATACAGTAGCACTCTCATTCATGTCTTCACATACAGTTGCATTCTCTTTTATGTCTTCAAATACAGTAGCACTCTCATTCATGTCTTCAAATATTTTATTTTGTATTATTTCTTAATTTTTGTAAATTGTAAACTACGACTACTTGTTGTGAATAAATAAATCTATATAAAATACAGAAGCATACGTTGTCTCTATCGGGTCTTTTAATTTAATCTTCTTCTACTGTCGACTCATTTACTGTCGACTCATATTAACATAAGATATTAAATATACGGAAAATTCCTATAATTCTGCTCTACCCACTAACTAGAATTATGATATTTATAATAACACAAAGAAACACATTTATTTATTATTATACTACACGACTGATTTCCCTAGTAGGTTTACGTACTCGCGCGCCTAAATGCTCTAACGCCTAGCTCACGCCTCATATAGCTAAACATAAACAGTTTAATAATGCTCTCAAGTATTTATATTTATATTATTTATGATGAAAACTCGAAAGTTTAATGTTGTGCTGGTATTAAGTGCTAGGTATACTTCATATTATTTTGTGCTACTTCAATGTATCTCTCTACCGGGGTGGTAGTATGTATTTAGCATAATAATATCATATTTTTTTTTTCAATTGGAACTTTATTTGCCGGTATTAAAACTACGATATGTTTTTTATAACTTCAATATGCTTAAAAGAACGTATGAAATATATACATAAAGTATGGATTATAAAGTGCATAGTATATTTATAATTTTAATAACATTACTGATAGGTATGACAAGATAATCATGGGGAATATCTATTTTCAATTGAATTTATGGAAAAACATGAATTCCAGGTTACACATTTTCTATGTTTTTACTTCAAGTATACGTCTTGGAATTTCCTCATTTACAAGTATTTTATTTAAAAAAGATGGACTTCAGAACTTGCTCTCAACTTTGCTTGAAGTTTGGTACCCATTATACAGATATCAAGCTTGCAGGGAGGCGAGCGCTTGTCAAGTAGCGCAGCCAACCGGCCTATATTAACATAGAATTATATATTACCCGTAAAGTTTTAAAAAATTCACATGACTTTTAAAAGAAAAAGCAGTGCTTTGATTTAGACTATTAACCCATTAAAGGTCCCTTTATTTATTTCACAACTAAAATTGTCACCTTACCACGGCCACCCTGTATGGCATGGAAACATATTTCATTTGAACTTTACAAAGACATAAACTTTCTCCTGAGAGATAGCTGCTTCATATAAGCTTACGAGAGCGGGGGGGCGAGGAAATATGTTTCTATTGAAATCGTAGATAATGTTACTTACTGTATCTTGAGAGAAATGCAAAGCTTGTTTAAGTAGGTTCTCCTTGTTAAAGTACGCCATGATGTGTACTTACACGGGAAATGTGTGCTTTATGTCATGCTTTTCACAGTACTTATTTCATATCGTTTTTCATGGAATTAACGAGAAATATACGTACTTTGGAAACAACTCAGTGCATACGGAAGAAAATGGTTCAAAACCATTGTGTTATTTTGGTCAAAGAAAACTAAAAGATCTTATGCTGTAGATCAGTGGTCCGCAACCTTTTCTCCATCGCGGCACCCTTTCTTTGACTTCTTAGCCTAGCGGCACTCCAGGAAAGCAAAGAGGGACCTTGCAGACTTGTATTCAGAGCATTCAGCTGATGAAAAACGTCAGCTAAATAGGCCAATTTAGTTCGCGCGGCACCCCGTTTGCGGACCACTGCTGTAGATAGTGTACATACATACTCGAAATACGTTTCCAATATAACTATGAAGTTCCCTTGCAAAGTAGATATTCACAAGCAACTTTCACAAGGCATTCAAGACAGTCCAAATCTCATATGAACTTCAACTTCACAACAGTTAGCCAGAAAAGACATTTTATCTTTCAATGAAATTTTAATGATATTCTTATGTATTTATTTTATCTCTAACTTCTGTGTTCTTATCAAGTCTGCGAACTCACAAAAATAACGTACAATAGAATAAATGAGTATAGTTTGTAATAATACTGTTAAGACAAATGATTAAACTGGGTATTTCCCGTTGAGAGATAAATCAATAAACTTTATTCTGCATTTTAAAAAAGTCCCCTGTCGGGAAGTACGACTACTCTTACAACTTACAAAAATGCCGTCAGTCTTTCTCACAACCATTTTCTCCCTGTTCTAACACCCGACAGGCTGGCTCGAACCCCTGTTAGATCGAATTAAAAAAGACCCGAGCCGCGTGCCCACGCCGTCGATCGACGAAATCGCCGAGAAAACGTTCGAATTTATCATCCCCGAGGGCATTCAAGTTGGCGGCTTTTCGTGGAGTCTGGAGGTAGTTACCGAGACCTCGTTCCAGAAATCACTCTCACTCTAGTAATCTCCAAATCTCCCTTTCAACCGTCACACAAAGCACTCTGATTTCATTAAGTTATCATATTTGTGTTATTCACTTTTGTGATATCACAACTACTCAAACTCGCTTTACTAAATCCACGCTGAAACCGGGACTTGAATCACCGACCTCCAGGTTACAAGTCCACCGCCTTATCGATCAAGCTACTGAGGTCGGTAGGTTATTTCTTTCAAATGAACCAATCAGAGTGTGTTGTGTGACGGTTGAAAGTTAGATTTGGGGATTTTGAGAGTGAGAGTTGTTTCTGGAATGATGGCCAAATTTCCTGAAAATTTATCGTCTCTCTGAAGTCTGCATGAAGTATCCGTTGGATGGGGACTGATTTTGTCATGTCGGTCTTGTTGTGTAGTGTTTGGGCGGTTGTCTTTCAATATGATTGAGATTGAATTGGATTTTACTGCAGCTAAGTATGTCAAGAAATGTCGACCCCACTTGAGTGGGAAAAGACGTAGAAAAAGAAGAAGAAGAAGAAGTATGTCACAGTTGTATGCCACAATATTTCAAAGTAAATTCGAATAATACACATTATTTCAAAGAAAAGTCGAATAATCATAAACTCAATTTTTCCCTTGATTTCTAGTTTCTAATCATTTCTTAAATTCTTTTTTCCTGAATAAATAATATTTAAAAAATAAATAATACTCAAAATAATTAACTTTGATTGAAATTAAATCAATTTTTACCGTACATAAGTTTGTCACAATTGTATGATAGAATCTTACAAAGTTAGAGATAATACTCAAAAGAAATGGTAATATTTTTCAATACATACCATTCATCAGACGAGGAAGTTAGAGAAGAAAGAGAGGAGGTATAATCGTGGAAGTTTTATATAGACTTTCTAGGTATGAATTTGCAACTGCAAAACAAATTAATGAAATTCTGAGTATTACCAGGCAATGGGTCTCCAAAGAGAAAGGGCCTAATAACCAAAATTTCAGAAAACTAGATAAAATCGATTTGCGGATTGAACTTTCATAGTAGGCATAATATATTGATATGTGTATGAAGTACTATGTCTAAGATACTAAAATACAAGAGAAAATACATTTTTTAACCTCATAGAATAACAGAAATAACCGATTTTAATGTGTGGTCCTTTCTCTTTAGAACCCTAACATCAGGCTCTTTCTCTCTGGAACACTACACTTTGGAACTTGCTAGGGTGAAATAAACTCAATATTTTGAGTTTGAATTTTTTGTTTGAATTTTTGAGCCAATATTTTTGTACAGATTTTATTTTATCAATTAGATATCATTGAAAAACATTGTGTTCCTCTGGAACATATTGCAAGAGTTTTTTGATATCAATAATTTTCCCTTTTTTAGTTGCACCTTTTTTTATGAGCTCTTTCAGTTGGAACTTGAGCGATTTGATTGTCAGCATTGAAATAGATTTATTTCATTGTGTAGACTACGAATCCATCAAAAAACGATTTTGAAAAATTTGGTCATCAGGCCCTTTCTCTTTGGAGCTACTCAAATGCCGCCTACACATTTGGAGGTTTGAAGACCACTTGATGATTTGACTTCTCTCTTGAAATACGCTCTCTTGATGAATTTACCTCTCGGTGCTCTGGTGTTTACTCAAGGCCTAATGACAAATAGTGTGTATCGCCCACCTGATGTGAGGCATGAATGCAGTGATAATGAATAACTTAATGACTGTCCAAATTAGCAGATGTTGTTTTATCTCTTCATAAAATCATCTTGTAAGAAGGATTTCTTTGTGAACTATTATAAGTTTTAAATATTTACTCATTAAATACTTGAGACCTGTTTGACTGCTGAAGTAAAGGGACTTTTCAGTCTTACCGCGACAGTATAAACAAGGTATACTCTATTCTATTTTTTTATATAATGAATTTTTTTCGAATCAGCTATACCTGATGTCTTTCTGTATTGTGCTTTCAATGAAAAAAGACGATCTATACATTAAAACTTTATTAAACCAAAATTGTAAATTGCATGGGACATAATTTTGAGAGAGGAGAAACAATTGACGAACACATATTTAAATTATATATATTTCATTTTGTTCACAATTAGACCCTTCTATTGTATCAAAGCAATCAAGGGTTTGATCAAGGTCTTTTTTTTTCAAAATGTCAAGAGCGAAAAATGAATACGAACTTATAAATGTGAAATACCGTATATTTAAATGTACCAATTCAAAAAACGAACATTTTTTTTTTAGATTCAAGCGAGTCATAGCACAAATGGACCCGTACTACGACATTAATGTTTACGGAGCTTTCTCACCCAAAATATCAATTTTCCAACCAAATTTAATGTCAACCTCATTGGCGATCTAAACCCAGCTCTGCTGTCGGGCCGCTCTAAGTTCCAAATTACCTTTACCCCAAATGTTTTCCAATAAGTCGTATATTATTCATCATTTCGTTAATCATTTATCTTCTCCGCACTCTTCTGGCCCAGGATGGTTACAACCTCTCGTAGATCGAATCGGTAGAAACCACACCATCGTGGTCTGTCCCAATATTCAGATCATTGATGATAACACCTTCGAAGTCACTTTCCCCTCTGACCCTGCTGTGGGCGGCTTTGAATGGGATCTGACCGTAAGTTACCCATGAGCTCTTGTGTCCGGTGCTTTTCTAATAACCTACCTCCCGTTTGCCTTGGTGTGGCAGTTGTGATAGTTCCCTCTTTCCGTCTGGTTTCCTGGTTTATAACGCATCATCTGTTTGCTTTAACCGATGTGACACTTCTAACCCTTTGGCTGTAACGCTTTGTCCGTGATGTTTTGTGCTCATTGGAGGTTTTTCTAGGATTAAATTTGCGCCTTTTTCATACGCCCCTTCTCCCGAATGCTTGTTTTTGTGAATTTGACCGAGACTGTTCTGCTGTGTGAGTTGTTTCTGTTGGTTTTAATTTTTCCTTCGAAAAACTAGCTTTAGTACAATGGTTGATTTGTTTTTTAAGTTCTTTGGTCACTGTAGTATATCAGAAATCTATGGTCAGCTATTTTCTAAAGTCTCTCTTTTAACGAATAAGAATGAGTAGGCGAAACAAAATATACATTTCAAAGTATTGTGCCTATTTTGTGTCTGAGGTAAATGTAAGAGAAGAAGGAGTATGTGCTATTTGCAGATAGTAAGAGATTTGGAGATAGCAAAGCAATTTCATAAGTTATCACATCTGTAAAATGGAGTCCACCTGTTTAAACGGCAAATATGTTTTATAATACTCGTGCAATTTTCATATCTCCAAAGAAAGGAAAGAGGTCCTCCCTCTGTAGAGAAAAAGGAGGTCCTCTGTTGAAGAAAATTTGACATGGTTGTTGAAAAGATTTTTATTTCCTTTAAAACAAGGTGTTCTTGATGCATTCAGGTAGAAAAAAATTCTACTCTCATATCATTCATACTAATAAACAAGTTGTTATCCATGTTCATCTGTAATGATAATCTGTAATTTGATGGGCATGATGATGGAAAAACGAAAAGATAGAGAAAGAGTCAACAAATTTCCATGAAAATATTATGGTGAACATCATTTCATAGGAATTTGCAAATGTCATGGTCCAATTCTAGCTCTAACGAGTACTCGTTAAAATTTCTCGCCTGAATGTAGGGATGCGGTAGTTTCCTCATTTCGACACCTGTAACAAGTTCACTTGAAATAGCTATAATATCAAATACATCGCAAATGAAATATAGTGTATGAATTAAGGAAGGTTTCAAAACCATTAATGAAATTGATTAACAATCAGTTACTAAACTTAAAAGGTGTCTACTTTTATGGGATCAATGGATACAACATGAGAAAGAAATGAAAAATTTCGATCCAAAATTTCTGGGAGATTTCAAATACAGGTTTGATTCTGTATTAATTGTGCAATACTCTGTCCCGTGCCCCATCTAGAAATTTGGGTGCAGTATTTTTTACCCAAGCTATTTCTCGAATATTTTTTACTAATTACCCATTCGTTTTCAGTTTATGAAGTGTCCACAATTTTAAACTGGAACGTTTTCAAGACGTCACTATTATTTCAACTTTTTAGTTTAAACTCATTCAGCTTATTAATGCCAGCGTAACGGGTCGGGCTTCTTCTCCTGAAAGCTGACAGAATAAATAAAGCACTAATTAATTATACTCGAATCTTTTTCAGTCTAATGTAGTAATTATTATAATAAAGCATTTGGTTAACAAAGCTTAAAATTCTATGTAGTGCAGCTCTTAGAATTGCATATTTTGGCGCAAGTAGACTCAGTTGAACTTGACCTTAAGATTAACTTGTGGTCATCTTATGCAGAACTGATTAGAATGGCTGGCGAGAAGGACTTACATCGGTTTGAAGGAAAAAAGCTAAGAAAAATACATATTTGTGTTTATGTATGTACACATACAGTTTATGTACCAGACTGTAACTTTAACTCTTATTGAATTGATTTTAGGATGGTTACAACCTCTGCTTCACGAGATAGCTTCCAATTCTTCTCATGTAGTTTCACCTTTGATTGCCAATATTGTCGACGAGACGTTTGAGCTCAGGTTTCCTCCTGTCCAGATATCGTCCAAGTACAGGTTCTTTATCGGCGGGTTTGATTGGGGTCTTCAAGTAAGTCATATGGGTGTCCTTGGTCGTTTGCAAGAGTTGGGGGGTGTTATGTTGCACAATTTTGGTTTTGTATGAGTCTGTTTTGTTTCTTCGTGGTTCTCTGACTGCTTTCCTTCCGAAATCTGTTGCCAATGTTTTCAATGTTCAGATTGCTCTTGAAAACTTAGTCTACAATTTTTAGAAGGGTTTTGCCTTATTTACGTCCGAGAATAATTGATGGAATATGAGATCATATCATTTTCTCAAGTAATGCTGTATACATTGAAACATGACTCTTCCTGTGCGGATTTATAGTACTTACATAATTAAATGTCTTGTTGAACTGCAAGCTTAAATGTTGCCATTCTGTAGAAAAAAGTTATCCGCAGTAAAAGATTAATAGAGAATATAGATTCAGTGAAATTGGTCACATCTTTATAACGTCGCGTCACTTGTTTCTTCTAGGATGGCTTCCGCCTCTTCTCGATGTGATTGCGCGTAATTCCACTCATGTCGTGTCTCCTGTCATTGAAAGTATTCACGATCGTACCTTTGCTCTGAGATTCTTCCGCAGACCTCGCAAGAATATTAAGACGAGTAACAGAACGATCAGAATGTTTGTGGGAGGGTTTGACTGGAATATGCAAGTAAGTGAAGACTATGATGTCCTGCAGATGTCTTGTGAGAATGTACTTGGGATGTCCTGTGAGAATGCATCTTTGGGGTCTTGTGTAATTGTTGATGATTTGATGTAGTCTGTGAGACTGGATTTGTGTATTATGTTTATAAAATTTGGTAAATATGCAAAATAAATACTGTAGAAGTGTAGACTGTTCTTTTGAATTTCATTTGACAAGACAATTTTTTAATGAAAATAAACTTAAATAATGAAAATTTAGCTGTAGGCGTAAATCAGAGACCTCTATCCTTAAACTGCCGACTTAAGTCATGCTTCTTTTATTAAGTACTAATTAATATTGACCCACATAATCTTCGATACTGTAAATGTACTTCTTCTTGTTTCTTTTAGGTTGGTTAGAACCCCTCCTTGACATCATTGCTCGGGATCCTACCCATGTAGTGACACCTTTTATTTCAAACATAAGGTCAGATAACTTTGCTATCGAATCCACGGTTAAAATGTTCGTGGGCGGATTCGATTGGCACTTGTCAGTAAGTGAAAGTGATGTGCACTTAATTCAAATGGGTAAATGAAATTGTCAGATCTGGAATTTGTCCTTGTGATTTCTCTCCGATTTGAGTGAGACTGTTTCTTCCCTCACAATAGTGAAAATGAATCATACATTTTTTTTAACCGTTTAAACTAATAAACCTTCTTATCGAAAAATACAGATACTACATTTTACAAATAATTCAATTTTAGACTTCTTTACAAGTGCTGTTTTTTTGTTACTTTACCTAGGATGGTTAGAGCCACTTCTAGACCAGATAGCTCGAAATTCCACCAATGTAGTATCACCTATCATTGCCAATATTCAAGACGAAGACTTTGCTCTCAGATTTGCCAAGAACATCGGGTACAGATTTTCAGTGGGCGGGTTTAATTTCAATCTTCAAGTAAGTGGTGTTTCATGGTCTGCTGTCTGTGCTTCGAAATTTGGTTGTTGAGTACCTAATTTGAGTACATCGCATAAATGTTTTGTTGATGTGTAGAAGTCCTCCCCTCAATTCAAACTAACAATTTCATATTTCTGTTTGATCCGACAGTATAAAATCTAAAAAAGCCAACCTATAAATTTATTATAGCTAAAATGCATTTTTTAACATAACAAACCCATGTATGTATGTCCCATAGCAAATGCACTTCCAAAGCAAGTTTCAATGTGTCATATTACAATGTGTATGTGTGTTCAACTTCTACACCTGACTTAGATGGAGTATTGTTGTTTTAGGATGGATAGAACCTTTACTGGATAGAATTGCTCGAGACAACTCAACTGTTGTATCGCCCATCATCTCATGTATCTATGACTACAGTTTTGAATTGAAATTCCACAAAACTTCGAGATTCTCCGTAGGAGGATTTAATTGGAACATGCACGTAAGTTGCTCGGGCAAATAATTTCTAATGAATCCTGTGCTCTTTGGATGGATTTCTAAGTTATGTAAATCAAATTATAATGTGATGAAATTGGGGTGTCTTTTTGTATGATTGGATTGTAACTGTGCGAATTGGGTTGTACGTCACATGTCCTACTGCTGGAATTAGTGTGTGAATGGGCATGTATCCCGTATCTCGTTAGAATTAAACTTTAACCGTTCTCCTCTGTAGCAAATAGGTAGGTTCACCAATGATATCAACATTTCAAGAGTATCATGTTACTGACTAAAAAAAATTATCTCGGATTTTTTAATGAATTTCAGCCAGACCCAGTAATGATCTTGTGTTTTTAGGATGGTTAGAGCCTTTATTGGATAGAATCTTCCGTAACTCATCTCATGTTGTGTCACCTATGATCGGTGCTATAATTGACGACACGTTCAGAGTGATGTTTCATAAAGCTGAGAGGTTCTCAGTAGGAGGGTTCAATTGGGAAATGGAAGTAAGTTTATCTGAAACTCTACTCTTCTTTGTATGGTTCTCAAAGTGTATGTATCATTCAGTTCAAGTTGGGAAGAATGTCAGGGTGTTTTGCATGCTGCTGTTTTATTTTCTACGAAAGATTTGTGATAAATGTGTCTTTATTGGTACCAATAATTTTTAATAATAAAAAAGAATCGTTTCCAAAAATGTTCATAAAATACCCATGCAAGATTTTCTTGAATTTATAACACTCGATTTTTTCTGTATCAGTGTTTCTTTTGAATGTTCGGGTTGAATTAGATTCTGATATGTTTCTAGGATGGCTGGTTCCACAGTTGGACCGCATTGCTCGTGATTCTTCAACTGTTGTATCACCTATCATTGACTCTATTAAGCCCGACACCTTCAGAATATATTTTCCTCAAGGAGGTTCTATCCTAGTAGGGGGCTTTGATTGGAACTTACAAGTAAGTGCAGCACTCTGTAGGTAGGCCACGTGTGCCAGTAATGTACATCTGCCACTGTTGACATGTCATATATTGTTGTGATTGTAATATATCTGATACCACTATTTTATAGGCTGGTTAGAACCACTTTTGGACCAAGTTAAGCGGAACCCCACTCACGTTGTCTCGCCTGTCATCCCACGTATCGATCCCAGAACTTTCCGATTGGTTTTCCGTAATACAACAGGTTTCAAAATTGGTGGCTTTAATTGGAAGCTCCAAGTAAGTGTGTGGATTTGCTTGCTGGATACTGTGAAGTGTTTTGGGTTTAAGAATGACTGTATAGTGTAAAAGAAGCTTGAATGTGCTCTTCCTGTTAACTGTTGGATTTGTTGATGTATTTATCGTTTTGGAAATTCCGTTGTTTGAGTTTCTGTAGTCTGTGAACAATTTATCATCGATTACATAAGAAGGGGTTGTTTCGAGATCAACAAAATATATTCCATCAAGCAGGCTTTCAGCTTTTTGAAAAAGGAATTATCTTTGTAATACCTTGTAAGAGGAGTTAAAATTTATTCCATGTTCCAGTCGTGTACCATATTCCCATCACCCAGGCTGTTTAATCTCCAAGAAATAATTACTTGAAAATTTCCAAATTCAAGGAAAAATGTGTTTTTTTAACATTATTGTAAATAACATTTTCCTGGTAAATAATATTTACATTCGATTAATAAATTAAAACCTATGTGGGACATTGGAAATTTTGAAAGTTTTTTGGCCCTTTTTGTACGACTACTTCCAAACAGTTTTAAAGCCCAGCTCAGTAGTGGAGTCACTGCCTATTCACATTACATAAAGACGTTTAAGTAGTTCAACCAGATGCAAAATTTAGTAGGTATTGTTGTCAAGTATTTCTTTATGTGATACTGATTTCATCTGTTCATTTTACATATCTGGAAAAATATTCTTGCGAGAAGAAACTTCTTCAAATATTCGAAAGTGATTGCTGTAGAAAATGATCGATTCGCACACCTCAAAATCTATTGTTGCTTCATACTTAATTTTCTTTGCATTCTATAATAATTTTACCAAGTTCCTTATATCAGTAGCATTGTTATTTGAAAATTGTGTTTTTAGTTTTAGTTTCACATCATGTCAACTGTGGATCACTTCCTCTGTATTAATATGTCAAATTTGCAATTATATGTCAAACTTACAATAATGAAATTTATTACAATTTTTTTTATACAACAAGACGGATACAAATGGTTCTACATTTCACTAAACACTAGATGACTGATAGTTACTATAGTATGAGTCCGTTTGGATCGAATTACCCATCAATACATCGAGTAGCAAAGCACTTACCAGTGAACTAACCTCCGTCTTCTTCTGTACCCTGAAAAACTGTTTTAGGGTGGCTAGAACCCCTTCTGGATCGGATTAAGAGATTGAAGCAAGTGATTGCTAGTCCTCAGATTGATATTATAGACGATAACACCCTGGAAGTCATGTTCCACGAACTTCCCTCCCATTGCGGTGGTTTCGACTGGGACATGAATGTAAGTTACTCCTTCAGTCAGTTTTCACCAGGGAATTAGCGTAGAACTTCTTCTTCACGCGTGCTCATGGAGATTTTTCTTGTTAGTGTCCGTAGCGATGGAAGGAGGTTAATGTTCCAAATGAATTTACCAAATCAACGTCTTGGAATCTTATGATGTCCTTGGTCCTGTGTAAAGTTTGTGTTGTGTAGAACGGAGAATCATGTACTTGTTAGTTTTGAAGTTATAAAGCATACATGCATGTTCTGGAAGGAAGTGTTTCGTTATGTCTTTTTGTCAAGCGTGCAGTGGAACACACGGGAATCAGATAATTTATATTGAAATGAAGAAGTTGGTTCATTTTGTTATTCTTTGGTTTTGTCTCGTTTGGAGTTTTTCTTGTGAAGAATGGCGACAGTTTGATGAAAATGTGATTCAGTATTGATAGTCTGTAGCCAATGAATTGCTCTACTTTTGCGGTAGGTCAACTGAAACATGTTTATCCAAATTGTGTTTGAAAATTTCTAAGTCTTTACCTCCCTTTTCAGCAAACATGAAAATAATATCTTTAAAAAGATAATCTTGAACCTGAATGTTGTAATATGAGTTTTTCTCTAGGGATACTAAAATCCTAGCAAAAGCTAGCACTATCACATTATTGGTTAAATTTTTATTAGTGTAACTCAATATAATGTATTCGCTCTTATTTTTATCGTAATCCACCGTCCAACGTTCACCTGTATTGTCATACTATTGTTCCTTACTGTCATACTGTCATTGAATAGAAACTTTACCGCTCTTATTGCGACTTAGAAAGCACGGCAACGTCGCATGCTATAAATTGTTCGTTTATTTCTTTTTAATGTTCATAATGGTTGAAATCATGACATTTGAAAGCCAAAACTTTTAACTTGTGGAAAATAAGTGGTTCAGAATGAAACGTCTAAAACGTTGATATTGTCATGTTACACAGAGATTTTTTTCTTTATATTTTACCTGCATTTAGTGTGGTTAACTTTAAGAAAATTGTTGGAACTTATTGCAATACAAGTTTCAAAAGATGGGTTCTCTACAAGTAAATACAGGGTGCGGCGCGGTAATGTCCCATTTTGAATCGCCCAGTGTGAAGCCGCACTTCTAATTAGACAAGTTCGAACAAAGTTAGAAGATGCACAAACTACTAATTTTTTCGATTCAATTTAGCTCGGTTGTCAAAATAATTTTATCAAAGCAACAGAAAGCTTTTTGCGTGGAGAGTTATTTTTCGAAAAATAAGTGTATCGTAGCAGTACAGCGGGAGTTTGCACACCAAACTGTAACTCGATCTGCATGGAGGGGGTTTTCATGAAGTTCCCTAGGGTTGTTGTCACTCCAATAACGCATATTTTGTTTATTAACACAGCCTGTGTCAACCCTCCAAAACCTTGAACGAGTACGTGAGGCGATAATGCAGTGACCTAGGCGCTCAGCTCGCAAGCATGCTGCTGCTCTTGGCATATCAGACCGTTCATTGCGGAGAATACTTCATAAAGAACTGCATTTTCATCCCTACAAAATGGTAGTGGTGCAGGAATTGTTCGAGCGAGACTTTATTCAACGACAAAATGCATGTGAAACCCTGATTGACTCCTTACTTCCAGATGCTATAGTTTTCTTTAGTGATGAAGCCCATTTTTACATTTCAGGCTGTGTTAATAAACAAAATATGCGTTATTGGAGTGACAACAACCCTAGGGAACTTCATGAAAACCCCCTCCATGCAGATCGAGTTACAGTTTGGTGTGCAATGTCAAACTCCCGCTGTACTGCTACGATACACTTATTTTTCGAAAAATAACTCTCCACGCAATAAGCTTCTGTTGCTTTGATAAAATCATTTTGACAATAGAGCTAAATTGAATAGAAAAAATTAGTAGTTTGTGCATCTTCTAACTTTGTTTGAACTTGGCTAATTAGAAGTGCGGCTTCACACTGGGCGATTCAAAATGGGACATTACCGCGCCGCACCCTGTACTATGAAATACTACCCCATTCTTTTACAGTTGTTATTTTCAATCTCCTTCTTGATCAAATTAATACTGTCTCTTCTATTGACTTAAAATAAGACAATAGTGTTGTTTAATTATTTTTTTAATAAAAATATTTTTTCCCTGATCATTATTTTTAAAATCTGGTTGAGATATCTGGTCAGCAGGGAGCATGCAAAAATAACCTGATGTTACTACTTTAGGCAACACAAACCCTAGAAGAGTTGGTTGTATGAGTCAAAGGATCAGTGGGCGGATCAACAATCTCTCTGGGGAACCCGAAATAGGCTTTACTCAGCTAAATCCGCAGTAAGCTTTGTACATGTGTTAAAGTACTCAAAATATGCATCATAAAATACTGCATCGCTAGATTCGGAAGTCTGGCGAAAGTACAGATCTTCTTTGGTCAAGGAAAGGCAAATAAAAATTATATCAAATTCGAAAGGGTTCTTCCAAACAGAAGAACAGAAACGGTTGAAAGGTTTTACAATACTTACTATGGATTCTATAAGGTATTTTAAATTAATAATATTAAATCATTTTTTTTTTTTAAATTTATTTATTTTGTGTACAGAGGACTCATCCTAAGCCATTTTTATTTGGTTACCAAGATTTTTTCACCGTTGACAGTAAAAAAATGTCCCATCTCACCCTGTAGTTGCGCCATCAGTCATTAGAAAATGATGGAGTATAATTTAATCCAATCCCGCTAATGTTGTTTGCTTCTGTTTCCTTCTGTTCTAATTTCTTTTTTCATTCTCCTTTATTTCCCCATTTCTTTTTATTTCAAACTAATTTTCAATGTTTTCTTTTGTATTTTATATTGCGTTCTAATACAATCAGAAGTGTACCTGGCTGCTTATTAGGTTTTCTGGTGCCATTCATTTTGATTGAAACTCAATTTAATCATTTTTTTGTTCTTACCAATAACGAACAAGGAGGTTTTTTTTGCCGTCTATTCTTGTAGATTTTACGTACTTTTCGGTGTTCCGACCAAATAATCATTGTTGTTGTCCTTGCACTATTCTGCGATTGCTGGGATTTGCTTTTTTAGAGTAGAAAATTTAGTACATTAACAACTGTCCATCTACCAAAATTCCTTAATATCATAGTTTATAACCTGCCATGTCAATTTTTGTCCAAGTTAGCAGGACGTTACTGACTCACTTTCTCTTATAATAGGATGGTTGGAGCCGTTAATGGACCGCATTGCCCGCAACAAAAAGAACGTCGTCTGTCCAGTGATCCGCAGTATCAACGACAAAACTTTAGAAATAAGTATGAGTAAATCCAAAATCCATGTCGGTGGATTTACTTGGAATTTGCAGGTAATAAACTTGAAGCTTGCGAAGCCCACGGGAATCTCTGCTACGCTTTCCATCTGTGGGACCTCATATCTTAGCTCTTGGAAAGTTTTCGCCTCTCTTGGAACGCTCGCAGTATACTAGACGGCGGACATGGTTCATTTCATTGTAACAGGCGCAGTAACATCCATTGCTTATATCGGTTAGAGTGACTCTATTGCATGCTGGAATTCTCGCTCATTATCTCCTGGAGGCGTTGGTCACCATCATCAACTCATTATCCTCTTACCTACGAGACTTATCAACCGCATTACCCTTCAGTTACACAGTTTTTATTCATCAGCTTTTTGCCATGGACATCATTGAAAGAAGCATAAAGCATATTGAAGCAATTGCCTCTCAATGGAATTGAAGCACATGATCAGTTGCTGCATGCTTCACAAAATAAGCAAGTAACCTTATCTATTCCACATTTAGACATGCTGCATTACATAGCTTTGCTAGGATTAGTAGATGCCCTTATAGGTCCTTCAACAAGTAAATTATGACGTACGAAAAATTTTGGTGAGTTTACTGATTTTTTATTGGCTTCAGCAGAAATTTTACAAGTTTCTTTGTGAAAAATAAACTAACAAATTTCAAGGATATGAATAAATCTTTGTCTTTATTGTCTCTCTTGTATGTCACTAGTCTTTGTCCAACGTTATTAAACTTTTTTTTAAATCGGTGAGTAAATGTGCATTTCCAAATTTCTGTCAGTAATTTTAGAATGCGATATATCTTAATGGTGAATACGAGCAGTATTTCATCATTATTTCAGAGCATGTAATTTTAAATAGCAATATTGATGGGGTCCAGCCTGATGCATGTTTAAAACAAGAATACCTTTAATACGCGTAAATTTTGTTCCAGAGATATTTTAAAAATATCAGAATAATTTACACTTTCAAGTAGTACAGAGAATTCCGCAAAAAAGTTTTTATCAATTACTTGAAAAAATGTTATAACTTATTAGGTTATAATTTACGTCATCATCAATAAACAATTACTTCACCAGAGGTAACTTTTATTAGATGGTATTTCCATAATGTTAAATAATGCCATTTACAGCTATGAATAATCTCTTTCCGTAAATTTACTGCTGAAGACATTATTCATTCTGAAAAGCACAGTTTTATTTAACCTTGTGCTGTGAGGAATTGAGGTGAACATCTTGAAATTAGCAAAGGTCGTGACAGATTTATTTCTCAAGAAAAAGACATGAAAACCATTTGGTTACAAAGTATCTCTCTCCTTGTTGGTATGAAAAAAAATAGAATTTACTTTTTCATTATAGAAGATATTTCACCTCTTTTTTCCCGTGTTAGGTATAAGGCAAAAAGTACTAATTGACTAAAATTAGGGAACAAAATTTCTCTCCATTTCAATTAGATAATTTTGCATGTTTTCTTCCTCTCTCTTCCTAAATTTCTTTTATCTTCAATTCTCTTTCTTTGCATTACTGGTAGATTGTGTTTTCTTTATTTTATAACAGTGACGTATCGACGAGAACAATATTGTGCGAGACTTAAATATTTACTGAAGAACTGTTCATTTTGAGCACTTGGGCGTAAAAAGAACTCAATCAAAACTAAGTTAAAGTCTTCAGATTTACCTCAGTGACTTCCTGTAAAATATGTAAATAAATAAGCAATTACAAAGAGTACTCTGTTTGTACTCTCACACACAGTGGTTCTCCTTTTACTTTCTTTGTGCTAGAAAGGAAAACGTTTCATTAGATGACCACCAAAACGCAATTACAAAGCAAAGTACTCTTTTTACTCCCCTTATCCTAGAAACGAAAACATTTCATAATATGACCACCAAAATCATATTATGAACATGATTTACATTGTTGTACCTGAATTTTAGTTCTACAACTTCTCATCTGTCTGTTTTGACCGGGACTGATCTGAAACAATATCAAAAGCCTCTGCTAAATTCCGAAAGTTCTGCCTGGTTCTCGTCTTACGTCTCTGTGACATCGCATGACAACTGCTCATTACGATTTGCTCCCCCTAGTCTGAACTTGTGAGCATCCGCATCCTGGGAACTTTGAATGTGGTGGTATCGCTTTTATTACATAAATGCTCAAAGGTAAGTCCCTCTACTGCTTATTTATTTACACTTCAGATACTCTTTTTCTGCATTTGAGAATGGCATACAATGACCTCCCTAGAGGATTTTGTAAATACAGAGAAGACAAATGACCTGCGGTCAGTATTTACTCTGCAGAATTTTGTTTTGTTGATAGGATATAGAAATATTTAGTATTCATTTTAATACTATAAAGAATATAAACAATAGACTCGAGTAGTAAAGACACCAATCCTTGGTTTCATCAAAAACAATATTGGAAATCAATAAATTTGTATTTGACGTCTCCTAAAACTTACTGGTGGTCCATAACCCAAAAAATTTTCCAAAAAAATTATGTTTTGTGATTAAATGTGACTAAACTCTGATTAAATTTAGAGGTACCTACATTTCCATATTTTTTCCATTAATTTGGATGATTTTTTCAATTTTAATAAGAACCAAATGGCATTGTAATGAAGAACAGTAGATTCTCGATCCCTAGGTACTCTTTTCTTTCAAACCCAGAAAACTAAACTCCGATGGATAGCAATAAAATTCTATTATCCCTCATTTTCTTCCAGTTCAACTGGCATGCCATCCCTGAGCGGGAGAGGAAGCGACACAAGAACCCTGCGGAGCCTGTCTGGACCCCCACCATGGCTGGAGGTCTGTTCAGCATTGACAAGGCCTTCTTCGAGAAGCTGGGAACCTATGACAGCGGGTTCGATATCTGGGGAGGCGAAAATTTGGAACTTTCGTTCAAGGTAAGATGTTTTTAATTATTTCACCAAAACATTTTTATTTTAATTTTAATCTGAAATACCTTCTATTCTCTCTATCTACAATCCAGCAAATAATATTTACATTATCTTTGTATCTCTATCAGAATTCTGGTATAAAATCCCAAATGGTGGGTTAGTATCAATACAAAAAAAAAAAAATACTGTAGAAAAAATGTTGAAAAGGTGGTTTACAAAAAAAAAGGTGTAACAACTACCGATATTACCTATATTTTATATTGAAATAAAATGTTATAATTTTGAAGAAAAAGAACTTCCAAACAACAGACAATATTTTACAAATTTCAACCAATCACAACGCCCTATAGACCGAGTTGAGATACAACCTGGCTTATCTTAACTCTTATCCTGTTATCTAATTCAGATCTAATTATTAAAGAGAGTGGTAGTCAAGTGGTCAACGCGCTCGTCTGATAATCCAGGTAGTGTAGGGATCCGTTGGTTCGAATCCCACCCAGTGCATGAATTTTTCCTCATTAATTTGATTTTGTGATCACATCATAATAAGACTCTCAGGGTTAGGTGGTAGAAAATGCTTTGAGCATTAACCTCGCCTACTGGTTGCCTTCCACTAAAGAGTGTTATTATTATAATTATAAAAGTCGTCAATCCATTTTTTTTTTTATTTTTTTTTTTTACAATAACATTATCATTTTTATCTTTCAGACATGGATGTGTGGAGGAACGTTGGAAATCGTCCCCTGCTCCCATGTAGGCCACATCTTCCGGAAGCGGTCCCCCTACAAGTGGAGGACAGGAGTCAACGTGTTGAAACGCAACTCGGTGCGACTCGCTGAAGTGTGGATGGACGAGTACAAGAACTACTACTACCAGAGGATAGG
This sequence comes from Bactericera cockerelli, assembly GCA_024516035.1. Lineage (NCBI taxonomy): Eukaryota > Metazoa > Arthropoda > Insecta > Hemiptera > Triozidae > Bactericera > Bactericera cockerelli. The sequence goes on along the minus strand of CM044955.1, from coordinate 25,814,115 downwards.
GCATGACCTGGTAAGCTATACATCAGCACATCAAGTTAAGCAATAGTCGTATTTTTCTTTCTAACCAAAAAAAATTTCCTGGTTAGGTTTCTTCCAAATATTTCCATTTTATTCCAAGGTCATTCGTAAAAGAAAAATGCGTTTGGTTACTTTTAAAGATAAACAATGGACTTAACCTAAGCACTGGAAGCAAGAATTTTCTACTTCCACTTTGGTTAACTTTGGAAGTGGGAATTTTTCCTCTTCCAAAAGAAAAATGACTTGCTTCCAGTTTGGTTCATTTTATTCCCGTTTGGTTAACTTTGGTGAGAAAGAAAAATACGGCAAATGTCCTGCGAGGTTAAAACTCGGATGGATGACCATCCAAATTCGAATTCTCATGATGCTCTGGCAGTTCCCGGACCTACTCAGGCCAGTTACTCAAAACTCACCCAGCGGGCAGAGTAACTGGTTTGTGAGTGTCCAGCGAATGGAGGGTAATATCGCCGTCGTGATTTGACCATGCGGTTGAAAGAGACGTCTAATTATATTTATGCTAGTAAAATTATACCATGTAGAAATAAAATTATGAACTATGTATAACTGTATACCAACAATCTAAGAGCGTAGAAAGAAGGATACTCCAATTTAAGAGTGGAAAAATAACTCAGAAGAAGTATTCTTTGGAAGTTTCCTTCACAAAGTCATCAAGTTTCAACTTAAACAGAGATACGTTTTAATTATGCGAGAGAAAAAAATCAAGGATTAAATAAGAAGAAAAAAGCTCCAGAGAAAGTTTTCATTGCACTCGATTGAAATTAATTTATTTCTCCGACTTGAAAAAGTTCTTTATTTGTAGACATTTGCACACTTTTTATTTGAAAATAGCATGTTGTTCTCCTAATAAACGAGATGCATTAAGCTATGATAATAGTAAATGAGGTGGCTTATTGTCATGAAACGGTATATAGGATCTTTCCACAAGCAATTTCATGAAATTTCATTTTCTTGTTTCAAACTTGAGTGAGGACGTTCTTAGAAAATAGTGAAGTACAGGTAACGAGGATGTCATAGGAACCTCCCATTTTGGCGCCGAATAAGAATACCAAAGAGGGGAAATTCGCAGTGCCTCTCGGTTTACACATCTAACTTGAGAATGTTTTTTTCTTTCCAAAAGTTCAAAATTTCCGAAAATTTCCCCTCTTTGGTATTCTTACTCGGCGTCAAAGAAGAGGTTCTAAAAAAAAAGGACATCCTACATCTCGTTAATTATACTTGAATACAGGAAACCATTGTTAAGACACTCACTCATGTTCCAAACAAAAAATAGCAAGCTATACAATGTTTAGTCCATTTTTCCAAGTACAAATTAATCCTTAAAGAATTATTCCTGTTTCCATACCTCGATGAGAAAAAAAAACGTTCATATTTTACAAAGAGCAAATCCTATTAACCTCTTAAAACAAGTTTAAAGTAAGTTTACCTACCTACGGAAGACCACACCTCCCTCATTAGAAAGAATAAATTCTGGTAATTATCCCAAGTCGAAGTCAAAGATATAAAATAAAGATGACTACACCATTCAAAAATGTTTAAAGAAAATGTTTCCTTCTAACATAAATAATATCGCAGGTGCCATTGTTAAATTCAGATTAATTCTCAAAATAAAATGACATTTTTAGCATCATTAATTATTTTTATATACAGCTTCTATTATAATTCAGGGGAGGCCTCAGAGTGGTGGAAAGATTTATAAGGCTGTAGAGTTAATCCTCTTATTTTTATGGCGCAGAGGGTTTTTTTCCAACCCTCCGTGTCGTATTGTAGTATAGTGAAAAAAAAGTTCTATTCTTTTTGGTTTAACGTCGCTTTCAACTGCTCGATCATGTCGCGACAGGGGTATTACCCTCTATTCGCAGGAAACTCACACACCTACCCGCATTAACCTCACCCAGCCTGGGTTGGGCCGGAATGCCGGTATCACAAAGTCTTCACCTCGCTGGACGTTGCTTAACTTCAGTGATCCTACGAGGACTGGAGCACTCAACGCGCCATCGACGCTGGCTCTGATGAGAATAAAATTATTGTTTTTATTTCTAGAAATTTTGCACTTGAGTAAAATATATCTATCTAGTGGGCTAATTCTTTGGCTGGTCGAGGTCCGAGAAAGATGGTTTATTAAATCCATCACTTGTACTTTTTCTCCTAAAACTACACTGTGGCTTATAATATACTTGGTAACGCGCGAACTATTTCGATTGACTTGGCGGGTCGGAGCGCTACCGCGCTCCTTAATTTGACAAAGCAATATGTATCGCAAACGTTTTCAAAGCATTGCAAAGCAATGATTCAGTTAGTGGGATTTAAATTCGTTTAATTCTAAAGGCAGAGCAGAGCATGAAACATTGCGACCCGCTCTTAACGTTGTGTTAAAAGAAAAGCGTTGCACTTGCACTCAGTGGCATCAGGGGTTTATAACCCCTATGTAACTAACTCTCCTGTTGTGGGAATGAGAAGGTCAAGATAAAATACTGCCTGGAAATCGGTCAACATACTATTTTACCGGCGTGTGTGATACTACACTAGTCACTGCCCAGAGCTTGGTGTTGTTTAAAATGTGCACTAGTAGTGAAGTGGTTAACGCGCTAGTTTGGTAATCTAGGTAGGGTAGGGATCCGTTGGTTCGAATCCCACGAATTTTTCCTCATTAAATTGAGTTTGTGACCACATAATAATTAGACTCTGAGGGTTAGGTGGTAGGAAACGCTTTAAGCATTAACCTCGCTTAGTGCTTACCTTCCACTAAAGAGTGTTATTATTATTATAAAACCCGCCATTCCCCAGAGCTTCAAAACAATAATACTAAAAATCGTGCCACAGTAGTCACTGTGGCAGAGCGAGTTAGCGCGCTAGGCATTGCACACATGGTGACCTGGGTTCGATTCCCAGCGGGGAAGGATTTTTTCTGCTCTGTACTTGGATGTTCGGGGTCCACTCATACCTCGTGAGGAAAATTGAGTAGCTGCTTTAATGTGAAGCAGCGACCAGTGGCAGAATCTTAGGCAAAAAAATAATACAAGATATTGTAAATTAAAGTGGTAAAGTCCTATGATTCTGCGCTATCCACTGAAATTGTGACATAATAACACAAAGAAAAAGCATTAAAATCGTGCCAATTAAGGAAAATGTAACAAAACTAATAACAGAACAACACATTTCGCCGAAAAAAACATCTTTTAATTCTCTTTAGATTCTCGTAATTCTACAGAAAGGTATCGAGTCCAAGCTGTTTGAATTTCTAGAACTTTCAGGTTCATTTGATCTGTACTGCGTCTGATTTCCATCATCTCTTTCTTCCAATTAATCTGTCTATTCAGATACGTGGAAGAAGAACAAGGTTGCAGCAACCTTCAGCAGAGATTTCAACGAAAAAAGTGTACAGACAGTATTGTACAGAACAATACTCTGTTTATCCTGCAAGAACGAGACTAATAATAATAGGTACTCTTTAGTGGAAGGTAACTACCAAACGAGGTTAATGCTCAAAACATTTTCTACCAACTAACCCTAAAGAGTCCCTTTACTCTCATAGTCTTAAGAACTGCAGAAACCCAAGTGAAATATTCTTGATGTTGATGTTTTTTTAGGAAGGAACTAAACTGCGCTACCTTTTTGTAAATATAGCTTGGGGTAAGGTGTGGTCGGTTATTTTATTTATTATTATTTTTAATACGGATTTTTCATCATTTTATCTCTATATATAAAACAGAAAAAAGGACTACCTACCTACCTACCTACCTACCTATGTTTGTTTGTTTGTCCGGAGTTGTTTAGCCAAAACGGTAAGAGATAGCGAAAAATGTCTCAGAATTGACCCCCCCAAAACCATTATCGCTTTGTCCAGAAAAATTATAAAAAGTTCAAAAAGGCATTGCTGTCCAGCAGTACGGCCATGCCTTAGTAAATTTGAAATTTAGTCCCGTTGCAAAGCACGGGCAAACGGCTAGTTTTATTTATACAACAAATCTTTTTATATTAATATTGAGTACAATAAATAGTGCGTTGCATGGAAATCTTGTTCATACATTCCACTTTACTGGGTATTATGTATAGTAGCGTAGTAACTATTAGTATCAGGATTGCGTTATAAAATAAGAATACAACACAGGTTAGGGCAGACTATCCCTCAAGTAGAATTATAGTGCACTATAACTAGTTGCAACTCCGACTGGAAGGACAGTGGGCTCTGTTGTAATCCTGTTTTATAATTTGGCCCTAAATGTGTTTAAAAAACACTGACGGGTGTACAAATTACTGTAATAATAATAATCATCATCCTGTGTCATTCTGGGGACGGCGCATATCCTGCGAAAGTTTGGAGTTACATGTTAACGTCTAAGGAATATGGTTTATTCCAGATGTTAATGTACGGATATATCTTGATTTGTGTGGCATAATAGTAACACTTTAGTTTGAGTGGACGGTAACCACCAGACGAGGTTGATTCTCAAAGCATTTTCTACCACCTAACCCTCAGAGTCTTATTATTATGTGGTCACAAACTCAAATTATTGAAGAAAAATTCATGTACTGGGTGGGATTCGAACCAACCGATCCCTACACTATTTTTTGTGTTATTGCCACAGGCAATAACCCCGCCCTTTAGGTAGGACTTAGTCTTCATTCTCTTTTTTGTTCTTGTTTCTTTGTTCAATCTATTTATTTATTTCTTTATAATTTCATTGTATTTTACTGTATTTATTTTTGTCTTACCTAATAAAGCATACTATAATAATACACTACCTGGATTACCAGACTAGCGCGTTAACCACTTCACTACCAGTGCACAGTTTTATAATAAGTATAATTAGTACTCTATTTTGACTTTTCAGACTATCAGCACAAGACAAGTAGTCCCAGTATACCAACAGTATGAAGTAGGGAAAGTATCTAACTACCTACATACTAATATAATATTGTATTTTACGGGGTCAGAAGTCACCGTGGCAGAGTGAGTTAGCGCGCTAGGCATTGCACGCACGGTGACCTTGGTTCGACCATCAGCGGGGCAGAATCATCAGCGGGACAGAGCAGCGACCAGTGGCGGAATTATAGGCAAAAATAAGATATTAGTATATTAAAAGATATGGAAAAGTCCCATCTTTCTGCGCTACCCACAACAAATTGTGATATATTAAACACAAAGAAACACATTTATTGATTTTATTTATTTATTTATTTTATTTTACAGGGTGATTTTGGAGACGTGACATCTAGGAAAGAACTGAGGAGGAATCTGGGCTGCAAATCTTTCAAGTGGTACCTGGACAATATCTACCCAGAGCTGTTCATCCCTGGAGATGCTGTGGCCTCAGGAGATGTGAGTAGATTATCTATTCGAATAAGGAGTAGTGAATAGGCCAGATAGTTTCACTAGGGGACAGGAAGTAGGCTAGGAGAGCCTACCTGCATAATATCCAACCAGAGCTGTTCATCCCTGGAGAAGTGGAGATGCCGTGGCTTCAGGAGATGTGAGTTGATTAGTTAGTCCAGTCAAATAAGGAGTGAATAGGCCAGATAGTTTCACTAGGGGACAGGAAGTAGGCCACGATAGTCTACTTGTACAATATCTACCCAGAGCTGTTCATCCCTGGAGAAGTGGAGATGCCGTGGCTTCAGGAGATGTGAGTTGATTAGTTAGTCCAGTTAAATAAGGAGTGAATAGGTAAGGTAGTTTCACTAGGGGACAGGAAGTAGGCTAGGAGAGCCTACCTGCATAATATCCAACCAGAGCTGTTCATCCCTGGAGAAGTGAAGATGCCGTGGCTTCAGGAGATGTGAGTTGATTAGTTAGTCCAGTTAAATAAGGAGTGAATAGGTAAGGTAGTTTCACTAAGGGACAGGAAGTAGGCCAGGATAGTCTACTTCTTGTACAATATCTACCCAGAGCTGTTCATCCCTGGAGATGCTGTGGCTTCAGGAGATGTGAGTAGATTAGTTAGTCCAGTTAAATAAGGAGTGAATTGGCCAGATAGTTTCACTAGACGACAGGAAGTAGGCCAGGACGACAGGAAGTAGGCCAGGATTTTAGCAACAGAATCATTTAGCAAGAGACATTTTTTTTTAATTACATAAAAACAAACTATACTTTTCTATTTAATATAATGTGGGTCCACTAGCTAGCTATAAACAAATATTAATCTTAAATTAAAAATTGAAAAATTGTTACAATCTAAAATTAACTGAGGATTTTTTTGTAGTTGATTTTTTACTAATCTATTGCCACACTATATCTGTTTAACCATGTATTCTTCTCACTTCCAGGTGAGCAATGACTGGTCGGGCATGTGCATAGACTCCGCCTGCAAGCCCACCGACATGCACAAACCTGTCGGGCTCTACCCGTGCCATAAACAAGGCGGCAACCAGGTAATCAATCAATTTATTTGCAAAAGTTATTATTTAATTATTTATTGGTTTATTATACAGGGTGTCCCACCAAACTTGGACACCTCAAATTACTCGGCCCCTGAAAGAGTTTTTGAAAAATAAAAAAATCTAGGGTACATGTGCTAATTATGTGGTTTCAGTTATGAATTTTTTTTTATACAGGGTGGTTCAAAAGTCAGAAACTGAGGTGTCAACTTTCGATTTTTAAATGGATCGACCTGAATTTTATTTGATAATTTTACATCAAAATATTTTCTGAGTACTTTTTTAAAAAAAATATTACATACAGGGTGGTTTTTTTTCGACCAATTTTTTTTCTAAATCTTGAATAACTCAAGTTCGGTTAATTTTTTCGATAACAAGGAAAGAATGTGTTTGTGTAATGAATACACGCACTTTCAATTGGCATAATTTTTTTTATACAGGGTGGTTCACAAGTGAAATAATGACTTGATTTTTTTTTAAACCCGAGTTTTTTTAATTTTTTATTTAGGATTAATAATTCTCGTCTAATTTTACACATTTTTCGTTAGTCATATCGAAAAACAAAACTAAATTGTTGTACAGGGTGAGACATAATTTTTTTGTAACACCCTGTATATGGGCAGTCAAAGAGACGCAAAATTAGATATAAAGACTAAATATGCAAGAAAAACTTTGATTTTTAATTAAACTAAAAAGTTATGGTTTTTTAACTAATATTGTCGCATGGACCAACCACCCTGTAGATATTTTATTGAACATTTTTATAGGTTGTATAAAATTCAACGAACACTTCGAATCATGTGGGAAAAACAAGTAAAAAACACGAATTTGAAGCCATTTTCAATTTGGTGTCCACACTGAATAATTTTAAAACTTGAAATTAAAAGTAGGTAGGTGTAGACACAAAATTGAGCATGGCTTTTTGAATTCATTTTTTTCTTTCAGATTTGGACTCCTCGTTGAATTTTAGACAGTTTCGACTACCCATATGATGGTTTAAGAAAATATCTACAGGGTGGTCCATGCGACAATATTAGTTAAAACACCATAACTTTTTAGTTTAATTAAAAATCAAAGTTTTTCTTGCATATTTAGTCTTTATATTTAATTTTGCGTCTCTTTGACTGCCCATATACAGGGTGTTACAAAAAAATTATGTCTCACCCTGTACAACACTTTAGTTTTGTTTTTCGATATGACTAACGAAAAATGTGTAAAATTAGACGAGAATTATTAATCCCAAATAAAAATTAAAAAAACCAGGTTTTAAAAAAAATCAAGTCATTATTTCACTTGTGAACCACCCTGTATAAAAAAAATTGTTGCAAATTGAAAGTGCGTGTATTTATTACACAAACACATTATATTCTTGTTATCGAAAAAACTAACCGAACTTGAGTTATTCAAGATTTAGAAAAAAAATTGGTCGAAAAAAAAAACCACCCTGTATGTAATATTTTTGTTTAAAAAAGTACTCAGAAATCATTTAGAAGTAAAATTATCAAATGAAATTCAGGTTGATCCATTTAAAAATCGAAAGTTAACACCTTAATTTCTGACTTCCGAACCACCCTGTATAAAAAAAATTTCATAACTGAAACAGCATAATTAGCACATGTACCCTAGATTTTTTTATTTTTCAAAAACTCTTTCAGGGGCCGAGTAATTGGAGGTGTCCAAGTTTGGTGGGACACCCTGTATATATCATACAAATCTGATTTAACAATATTAGTTATCATATTTTGTGTTAATCACTTTCTTGATATCACAACTACTCAAACTCGCCTAATAAATCTACGCTGAAACCGACTGAGTTTCAGGTTCAACTGGTTGAACTTCTACGCATAGCTTTTATTATTATTACTATTATTAGAAACACCACCACCCCACCTAAGACATAGGCAGCCAATGTTTATCTTTGGAACAAGCCAATAAGAAAAAAGGTCTTGGCTGTCTATTTCTACCTAGCCAATTACTCTATTCTAATACCTCCGTTATTTCCCGCTTTCAGTTCTGGATGATGAGCAAGCACGGGGAGATCAGAAGGGACGAGGCCTGCCTGGACTATGCTGGGGGTGACGTCATTCTGTACCCTTGCCACGGCTCCAAGGGGAACCAGTACTTCGAGTATGACTACAAAGTAAGTACTCGAGCCACAGCTTTACTGGGCAAAGTAAAGCTTTGTTTGGTACCAAGTACACGTAGATTTGAACAAAATAAAGCTTTTTTGGTCCGAAAGTTTTGTTCCGTTCAAGGTAAAGTAAAGTTTTCTTTGGTACAAAGTAAGTTAGAGATCCTCAAATTAGGGATTTTTGGGTAAATTAAAGCTTTGTTTAGCCAGCGTCGATGGCATGTTGAATACACCGGTTCCCTTCAGAACACCGAAGTTAAGCGACATCCAGCGAGGTTAAGACTTGGATGGGTGACCATTCAAATTCTAATTCTCGTGACGCTGGCTTTTCCCGGCCCTACTCAGGCTGGGTGAGGTCAATGTGAGTAGCAGGTTTGTGAGTTTCCTGCGAATGGAGGGTAAAACCCCCGTCGTGATATGACCATGGCAGTTGAAAGCGACGTTAAACCCCACTTAAAAAAAAAGCTTTGTTTGGTCAAAAAGTTTTGTTTCTTTCAAAATAAGTATTTAGTTTAAAGCTTTTGTTTGGTAGAGTTTGGTTTTGAAATATTTTTATTTTAACTAAAGTATTGTTACAATGTAAGTATTACTTACGAAGTAATTGCTTGACTCACAGCTTTCTCGTATGGTTGAATTTATAGAATTGAGAAATCATTTTATTTCACCCTTACTTTGTGACTGCCTAGAAGGTAAACATATCTGAATTTACCGTGGTTTGTAGAATTAAGTTTTCTGGTTATTAGGTATTGTTGCTGTTGTTTTTTTTTCCAAAACCACTCTAGATTTCCAAGCAACGCAACGATTTTCTGCTTGAAAAAATTAACTTATCGTGACGCATAATTTAGGTCCATCAAGTTTTAAAATGGACGCTTCTATAAAATAATTTACCATTTTGTAGATTTGGAGCTTGTTTTTTATGTAGTTGTTTAGTAGCTAGATCCATTTGTTTCCTTATATTAACTTCCCCTAAACTTCCAACTGCAAGAATTCCTGTATCCAAGCTACCTCAATTTACTGTTTTTCCTTTATTCAAAATGTCCCTGCTGCTGGTATTAACCTTTATCTTCCGTCATATTTTTTCTTCTTAAATTAGCTGAGCCAAAAAAAGGCTCCAGCCAGTCTTCTTCTAAATCTTTCCTCCTATGAAGTTTCTTCTCTCCAGGTAAGTCACAAGATGTTTCCTCCTAGTAAAGGCCAAATCAAATTGAATAATGAATGAGGATTAAATTTAAGACAAGCTAGCCTGTCCCTCAAGTTCGGCTATCGTGCACTGTGATTGTTCGAAACTCAGACTTGAGGGCGTGTCTGGCTTATCATAACTCTTGCCAGTCTTCCTCTAAATCTTTCCTCCTATTCAAAACGCTGTTTCAAAATCTCCTCCAAAACTCCTTATCAAAATCTTGTTGCATATTGTGACCCCAAGTCTTCCCTCTTATGAGTCTTCATCTTCCTTCCAAACAGTTTGCTCTGAGATTCCCTCCTGGTAAGTCTCAAAATCCTGTTTTTTCCCTAACAGTTTGTTCTTGCTTTTGGCTTTCTCATTCCAACACGTTTGCTTGCATGCCCTCTCTCCCTCGCAGAACAAGAGACTCAAGCACGGCGTGAGCAAGCAGTGTCTGGCCATCACCAAGGACAAGAAGAGACTGACGGTGAAGGAGTGCGACCCCAGCGACGAGCTGCAGAACTGGAACTTCGACGATTACTCGCCCGAGAAGCTGCCCAAGAACTACGACAACAACGAGCTGCAATCAAAAGTGGACGACTACAATAAATAGAAGGTGGTGGACGGGAGATTGGAGAAATGGAACGAGAATTAAAATCTAGAACGCGAATGGACAAGCTAGAACCCAAGATAGAAAATCTAGAACGCGAGATGGACGAACTAGAACACAAGATGGACAAGCTAGAACACAAGATGGACAAGGTAGAACGCACGAGATTGACCATTTACATTTACATAAAAAGCGAGATTGACGAGAAGATGAACGCGCGAGAATAACCAATATGGATTGTAGCACGCGAGACTGATGAATTATAGAGAATGAGATGGAAGAAGATGAGCGCGAGATTTTGACAATCTAGACTCAAGACGAGGCTGAAGAGTTAGAAGACGAGGGAAATGGACAGTTTGGAAATAAATAAGAAAGCTTGATGGACAACTCTGAGGACGATAATCTAGAACTGGAGATTGACAGAAATGGATTGACAAAGAGATGACATTAACCACGGACGAATAATGGAGAATTTATACTGCCTCGAAACTGTCACGTAAACGATCCATTAGATGTAAGATTATGAGTCCTCCTTAACTTCTTCCTCCGTGACATTGGCAGTGGAAAATAATTTCGCGAGATGGGAACAGACAAAACATGACGAAAAGGAATATGTTTGTGTTCTCGAGATATGCTGGTTTACTATTACTCATATTAATTACTATCGTACGATGAAACTGAATGACTTTATTAATATTTATTCAATTGCCATGTTATTTTACAAAGGTTGGCATTAAATAATGCCAAAATACTTATACCTTGGAAAAATTAAAACGCCTTTATTTGATAAACACATTTTTCGATCATACACGTCTGATATGCGTATGATCGAGTTTGTCTCTAGTATTTAAGTTTTGTCGTACGATGTAACCGATCTGGGCTGGAAATATCGTCAGTAATCTACCATTAACGGGTGGCAGGGTTTTTTTTATTCATCCTGTAGACGATTTACGGGACTGCGTTGTGGCCACATACATTTAATAACATGATTACATTATTTTACGTGGTACCAGGGGTTTAGGTAGGGCCTCCGTTGTTTTCACGCACTTTGTCTTGAAAAAAAAAAAAAAAAAAAAACAAATCGAACTAAATCAGTCATAGCAGTAACAACTGTCTTGTATAATAAGTATAGTCGTAATAAGCTTTAAGTTTTGTAAGAATTCTTTTCGGTCGGGGGCAAATTCATACTCCAATAGTGTCCTATGCAGACACCTGAGACTTAGACCGACTGAAACTCATTGTATAGAAAATCCTAAATCTTAGATCTAAAATAATATTTGTTGAGTTTTTTTATACATTTTATAGATCTCGAACAATAAATAAATGTGAATAAATAGATTTATATGTATGTAAATTGCCTGTTTTCTTTTTGACATTTATAATTTCAACCCAGCTGTAAAGGACGACATGAGACTTATATTATAAAAGTTATCAAATTTGTGTTAATCTCTCTCGTGATGTTATAAATACTGAAACTGAAACTACCGAAATTGGGACTCGAACCACCGACCTCCAGGTTACAAGTCCGCCGCCTTATCAATCAAGAAGCTACTGAGGTCAGTCTTTAAAAAAGAAAAAAAAGGTCCTCGTGTTAGATGCGTTCAAATTTTCAAGAAAGCTACAGTATAATGATGAAGTTAGCCAAGGTCAAAGGCACCTTGCATTCATCAAATGTACACCCCGTACTTATAGAGGAACACGATAGACCATGATGTTATTTAATGCATAATAAACATTATTATTATTATTATCAGTTCTCGTCACTAGAGTTAAGCAAAGTCTAGCGAGGTCAGTATTATTGGTGAGTGACCAGTGACCACTCAAATTCGAATCCTCGTGATGCTGGCTGTTTCCAGCCCAAAACCAGGCTGGGTGAGGTTAACGTCTAACCTGGTTTGTGAGTTTCGGTGAGGTTAAACCCCCCGTTATGGAATTAGGTAGATTTTAAAGAGAAGGTTAGCAAAAAAATTGTATTAAAAAACTTTTGTAATGAAATATTGATGCCTAGCGACTAGTAGGTCTCCTGATTGTACGAGTACATATTTTCATACTGGTTATAGTTTCGATACGAGTACACATTTCAACAATGGGTAAGTAGTTAGTGGGGCATTTTATTTTCATTATACAGGCTTACAGACTTCATACTTTTTATACTTTGCATATCTCGACCACTATTATACTTTATACTCTGGGGATTAGAGAGAGCCCCGTGTTTTTTAAGTCGTTCATTTCATTGCCTCACGTGGACCATGAATACCATGATACACACAGTGGCGTAGCAAGGCCTACATGAGGACGAAAGAGATTACGTATATTTATTTTTTTTTAAGTGGGGTTTAACGTCGCTTTCAACTGCCATGGTCATATCACGACGGGGGTTTTACCCTCCGAAACTCACAAACCTGCTACTCACATTGACCTCACCCAGCCTGAGTGGGGCCGGGAAAAGCCAGCGTCACGAGAATTAGAATTTGAATGGTCACCCATCCAAGTCTTAACCTCGCTGGATGTCGCTTAACTTCGGTGTTCTGAAGGGAACCGGTGTATTCAACATGCCATCGACGCTGGCTTACGTATATTTCATCGTATTTATTTTGCAGGGGTTTCATGAAAATCTGGGGGGGGGGGGGGTTGTCCCCAAACAAAACCACCCCCTTCCTACGCCACTGGATACACGTAAAACAGTTAAATTTAATCTGACAAAACAAAGTCAATGTAAGTAGGTAGAAGTTGTAGAGTATTTTATTAATTTTTTTCATACATATTAGAGGTACACCCATGTTGATTTTGAAATTTTATGAGGCAATCACATAAAAAATTATCTGATTAGTTAATATGAAAAATACTTTGTGGGTTTATCGTTGCCGTTAGTTCTAATCACGATGCAAGTTTAACCTTTGTTCCATAACGTCGCTCTTACATCGAACATCAAGACGAGGTTTTCAGCCTTCATTAATTTGAAAGTCACAACCCTGCTATCCACATTAAGCTTACCCAGTCTGACAGAACTCTAGCACGAAGAACAAGCTTAATCACGTCGTTGTAGTAAAAAAAACAGGCAGGCAGTAAGGAAAAACAATCAGCCCAAGAAGCTGACAAAAAACTATTCAACACGCTTTCTGGTGGACATTGAATTACGACTGTTTATTAGTTCCAGGTGAAAGTTGGTTCTGTGGGCCAGGATAACATATCTGTATTTTTTTTTTAAATTAGATATGCAACATTACAAATAATAAAAGAATTAAATGTAACAATACTACCATAAATATACAAAATATACATATAGGTTTCGTTAATCGATACAATAGGATAATAATTTTCATAAAACTAATTCTTATAACTAAGTTATAATACTAAAACTAAGTAATAATAATGCTCTTTAGTGGAAGGTAACCACCAGGCGAGGGTTATGCTTAAAGCATTTTCTAACACCGAACCCTCAGAGTCTTGTTATTAGGTCACAAACACAAATTAATGTGGAAAAATTCATGCACTCGATGGAATTCAAACCAACGGATCCCTTCGCTACCTGGATTAACAGACTAGCGCGTTTCAGTTTCACATTAACAGACTGACTACCAGTGCAGTACTTCTACAACCACACAAACAAGAAGACATGAATGAGTTTTAAATATGTATAAGAGGTAGCGTCGCGTCTTGGTTACACGTTGAATAGGTATATCACGTCTCGTCAAATCAGTGAAGTTAAGGAACAGCCAGCAAGGTTCGGACTTGGTGGGTGACCTCTCCAATTTTAATCCTCGTGATACTGGCTCTTACTGAAATGCTACCCGGGCTGGCTGAGGTTAATGTACATGGGTTTGAATTTTTAGCGAATGGAGGGTAAAACCCCCATCTCGGGCTATAACTTAAATGTAGAGATAGGTACCTGAAGCTGTGGCGAGTAGTGATTTATAAAATATATAGCAAGTCTCACTACAAAAAAAATATGTCTCACTTATGGCTCTCAAGTTTAAAAAAAATACAGTTTGTAAACTATAAGTCGAGACACCTTGTTTTCAAATTTGCTTTTTTCCCCATGTATTACCACATATATGAGTAAACCTATAATTTTAATGGATTTTCAAAGGAACTTCTGGGTCTATAGGTACGTACTTATAATTTATTTACTTCGTATCTAACATACTTCGGCTTTCCATTTAATTTCCAGCCTCTACAATATTATTTTCTTTGTAGTATTTGATAGTAGATGTTGTATTGCTCTGTTTCATTGTTGTCTTAGATTGCTTATTTTTAACATTTTTCTGCGTTTTAGTTCTTTCGTCTTTAAGTACCCACAAGAAGTCTTGAATTCTTGAAAACTACGGTAAGTTTTCATCTCCACTAAATACATTTATTAGAATATGTTATCTCCCTCATCGATCAATTTTTTGTCCATAAAACACATTTTCTGTTGATGCAAAGTAATAATAGTATTAATATTGACTTCTGGCTGGGGGACGTTTAACAGGGAGAAAACCAGTGTCTCGCTAGGGGACTAAAACAGAGAACATACTAGCCAACCCTTACAAGCCAGGCTAGTACACACTTAAATACCAAAAGGGAATCCTTGCCAAATTAGGAGTCATTTGGACCAGCCGTTACTGCGTTCTGTTGATTATGAACGAATGTAAATGGATTTTATAGATTAAGGGCGGAATTAATAGACAACATCAATAACTTAAGTCATTGGTAAGTGTCGGTTTTCCCCATCTTACACAGTACACAATCCGTGACTTAGCGCCACAGAGGTATTACAAAAACGTCTATTAATTTCGCCCTAAGATTAGTGGCACTGGTGTATCAATATTAAGGGCGGAATTAATAGACGTTTTTGTAATACCTCTGTGGCGCTAAGTCAAGGATTGCGTACTGTGTAAGATAGGGAAAACCAACACTTACCAACGACTTAAGTTATTGATGTTGTCTATTAATTCCGCCCTAAGGGTTTTACATGATACACAAAATAATAATAATAATAACACTTTTTAGTGGAAGTAACCACCAGGCGAGTTTAATGCTCAAAGCATTTTCTACCACCTAACCCTCAGAGATTATTATGTGGTCACAAACTCAAATTAATGAGGATAAATCGTCAGCTAGGAGGTAAAACTGACCTTCTGCATTTGGAACACCTCCATTTGGTGATTGAAATCTCCACCAGTCTTTCAGGTAAAAATTGTTTTTCGCTCTTTTCCGCGCATATGTTTGAATACTACCGAAACTTTTAATTTTTAGCCAATAGTTGGGTTTATTTCCGACCAGAGTAACGAAAAATCGGAAAAATGACCACTAGCCGACGGAATAATAGTTATTCTCTATAAAAAGTAGCGATTTCTTGGTCTAAACCCCCGCCATTTTGTTCCCACAGCGACGCCTCATCATCCACGGAACCAGCAAGAAGTGTCTGGCCATCTCCACCAACAAGCTACGCCTGTCCATGGAGTATTGCAACGAGGAGAGGGTTAACCAGAAGTGGGACTTTGAGAACTACGAGCCAGACAAGATCACCCTGCTCAGCGACCTGCTGTAATGCAGCAGACAGCAACACTAACCGACTGATATATCCTATCCTACCAACAGCTGACTGGTAGTCCTATAATTATTAACCAACTGATTCATGTTGTCCTACCATCAGTTTTATAATTCGGGCCTTATAAAACAGGATTAAACTTAAGATACGCAATCAGACCGTCCCTCCAGTCAATAGTGCGCTGTGATTGGTTGAAACTCTGACTTTTTTTTTTTAGAACAAAAAATATATACAGTAGTACACAATGAAATATAAAGAAAAACAAAAAGATTAAACAAATATACAAGAAGGAAAAAAAGAGAGAAATGTCCTACCTAAAGGGCGGGGTTATTGCCTGTGGCAATCTCTTCCACCCAACCCTTGAGGAAGGGTCTGCCTTAATATATCTTAACTATAGTTTCGTTTAATTATTTGGTCCTTAAGTGACTGATTCTTTTTCTTGTATAGAGGCTGATTAGATCTATCTATGATTTAGGGACGACCCTGTCCTAGCAACAGCTAACAGCTCAACATTAAGTTATCGGTCGTGATACACATGCTAGTTAGTAGCTCAATCTGAGCATGAACTTTCCACCCACCAATGGATCAGTATCATACTTGCCCACCCCATTAACTTCATCCAACTTGGTTTGGGCCGGGAATAGCCAACATCACGAGTGTTCGAATCAGGGTCACCCACCAAGTTTTCAACTTATTGGACGTTGCTTGGCTTCAGTGTAGGATAAGTGGGCCTCATTTCAGAAATCTCTTACTCTCAAAATCATCAAATATCTCTTTGAAACATCAAATTACGTTCAAATACATACTAATAATACCTATGGCCTTTTTTACTGCCCGATTAGGACTACTAAGTCCCGTTATTCCAACAGTAAGCCCAAGATGTATTATTAAGTGGTAAAAATCTCAAATGGGAGAATAACTAGTCATTTGAATAAAAAATGTTGGTATTTAATCTAAAGTTAAATGAAAGATAAGGGGTGAAATTAATAGACAACATCTATAACTTGAGTCATTGCTGAGCATCGGTTTTCCCTGTCTTACACAGTACGCAATCCGTGACCTAGCGCCACAGAGGTATTACATAAACGTCTATTGATTTCGTCCTAGGAGATTTTGAGAATGCTTTCTGAGACTAGACCCTATTTTTTATTATTTTTTAAATGCTATAGACGCTGGCTATGGATTAACTACATAGTAGGTACTTTACTCATGAAATTAATGAACAAAACTAGCGACTTTTTGTTCAATAAAATAGCAAACAACCAATTATGTTCATTATCGTTCGATAGGTATTATTGCATCACAACAAAATACTTTTTCACATTATATCTCTAAAACTTTGAACAAGTTTGAACATGCATTGACGCTTTTTAACATAACTAGACCCAAGCCTTTGTTTAGGATACCTAGCTTCATACTTAGGTTAATAGGAGATAATGAAGAAATGACTCAAACTTACGAGTCCGAAAGCCAAATATATATAATAAAAAATCAATTTGTCCATGGGGTTTACCCCCATTTTCACATATATTAAAAAATATATATATAGATATATATTATATATAAACTGCTTCCATAAAGTCTCACCCAGGCCTGGGTTTCTCGGAAACGACTGACAATATCAAAAAACGCAATAAACTCGGCCCCAGTCAGGCTGGGCATGGACCAACTTTAAAATCTAAAATGGAATGGGGTATGTCGTGTTGTATATTGTTTAATCTCATTGAGAGAAGTTCATTTGAAAAAAAATCAGTGAGATACGACATACCGTTCTTGAGTTACAAGGTCGGACGTCCAGAGTAATATCCATATGTTTCGCTCTAGACCTATAGCTCCAGACCTAAAATTTGTTGATATAGACTCCTTAGTAGAAGAACTTTTGAACAAGATATAACTCGGTTTGTTATTTTGTTCAAACTTTTACGGCTGTTCGTCCGGCTGGCCGGTTGAGTAATAACTTGTTCGAAAGGTCTCTCTATAAGAATTTATTATTAACAAATTTTAACCTTTTAAAACTTACGGTTAACGAGTTATAGGTCAAAATATATGGACATTACCCAGGACGTCCGACCCTCTATCTCGAGATCGGTATAGGTTCTAGCTCAGTGAAATTTATTGCAATGAATTTCTCTCAATGAGACCTTTCAAACTATATGCCACACGACATACCATTACATTCAAGATTTTAAAGTTGGCCCATGCCCAGCCTGACTGGGGCCGGGGAGGAAAAAAAATTTGAAAATTAATCCCCTTAAAAATAAAGGAATAAGGATTTTTGCGTTTTTTTTGATATTTTGAGTCGTTTCCGAGAATCCCATGCCTAGGTGAGACTTTATGAAAGCCCTGTTTATGTATAGGTATTAAAAAAACTAAACTACACAATGCTATATCACTACTGAATTGAAAAAGATCAAGTCCCGAACCGCTGGCAAGATTTCCCAATTTAGATACGTTGGATTAAAGAATGTTCCATAAAAGTCGTTACGCTTGGTCAATCACTATAAATGAGATCAATGCAATCAATATAAATGGGATCAATACAATCAATATATCTACTTCAGTAGAAAAGACATATTGGAAAAAAGAGAAGTACTTACCTGGTTCTGCGCTGCCGTGAAAGTTACACTTGAAAGCCCGGGTTTATTAAAAAAAGTAATACGATTTGAATAAATTAATTTAATATTGAATTCATGTCGTTAAACCAAAATTTAAAAAAAAAAACCAAGTTAAAACTTTAAATCCGCCATTTATTAGTTCAAAATCAAGACACTATTAAAACTCAATAAGAAAATCGAACCAAAATTTACATACTAATATTATAACCAAACGCAAGTAGAAAAAATAACCAAACGCAAGTAGAAAAAATAACCAAACGCAAGGAGAACCAAAACTGAACTGACTCCGACTAATTTTTCAGGGACCCTGCTAAGCTAGGTCAGTTTGAATTTTCCTCGCTTCTGATTGGTCGAACGGATATCATGCGATAAGGTGACAGGTAAAAGTTGCACAATGTAAAAGGTACCCTGAGAACTTTTTGGTTGTAACTTTCCCAAGCCCAAAATTTTCCAAACAGACTAGTGGCGTCGGGTAAATTTTATTTTCTCTACTTTTTTTTCTCAAACCCTTTGCAAATATTATTTCCATCAACATGGTAAATTTCTTGAAGTTCTTATTTCAAAAGGAAATAATTAGAGCGTTACATGAATATGTTCAATGTATACAGGGTGTAACAGACTAAATGTAAAATCTCTTAAGGGGTGGTAGTATAGATTATTTCCAACCATTAATGTTCTATAACACTTTTGATTTAACTCAGTGGTTCTCGAGATATTATTTTTTTGAATTATTTTTACAAGTCCCCTGCCGCTCGACAAAGAATGGCATCTAACTCCGTAAATACAGTAGATGAAGCAATAGATTTAACTTTTTCCATAAGATAACAATATTTCACTATTATTTAGACTAGCTTTATTCTTAAAAAGTGCACACGTACTGAAAAAAATCGACAGCAGCGGAAAATTTATCGCGAACATGAAATCCACCTGAAACTTCAGCCGCCATTTTCTCAAAATACTGCCCTCATCAAGTATTGGTTTCATTTATGTAAAAACTTGCTTGAAGTCTTATCTTTCAGAAAATATGACACACTTGATATAAAACTTTCATTTTTTATTGAAACCAAGAGAAATAAAAAAAAAAGTCAGTCAGTACTACTAACTGTACCTACTAGGCTACCATCCTACTTTTACCTAGGGAACTAATTTTTTTCTTCAATTTGACAAATTATGGTTGCCATTTATTTTCCAACGGCCCAAAAGTTTGCCTCAGTAGACTCTTAACTTGGAAATGGTTCGAGGCAAATTAGTATGTACGTATCCATGTATGATACTTTTAGCTGTGGTGCTTCAGAAATCAATATTAATCGTAATTGTTCATTTGTTCATAAGAGGAAAGGGTCTCAATGATAAAATGGTTTGAATGAAATGAAACATAACAATGTACCTACATAGTTAACACCCACAGGTAAAGGTGGTACGGTAAATACTGAAATTCATAGGTTGGTACATAGAGGTACAAATTATTATGTTAGTAGGTACTGACTTTTAATAAAACACATGGAATACTAAAATATTAAGGTCAATTAGTAGTCACCGTGGCAGAGTGAGTTAGCGTGCTAAGCGTTGCACGCATGGTGACCTGGGTTCGATCCCCAGCGGAACAGGAGTTTTTCTGCTCTGTACTTGGATGTTCGGGGTCCACTCATACCTCGTGAGGAAAAATGAGTAGTTACTTGTATGAGTAACGACCAGTGGCGGCATTACCAGAGTAAAAAGAAATTAATGTAATAGAATAATTCGAAAAGTAAAGGAGGCTCTTAGTAATGCTGCGCTACCCACAAAAAATGTGAAGAGGCCTTGTGCTTCACCACAAATAAAACCATACATACATACTAAAATATTAAGGTCAATTAATCACGATCGTGGTGTCACAATAGCTCAAACTCGTCTTACTAAATATTTGCCATACTTGAGACTCGAACCAGTGACCTCCAAGTTAAGAGTCCGCAGCCTTATCAATGAATCGACTGAGGCTAACTTTTTGGGCCGTTGGAAAGTAAATGACAACCATAATTTGTCAAATTGAAGAAAAAAATTAGTTCCCTAGGTAAAAGTAGGATGGTAGCCTAGTAGGTACAGTTAGTAGTACTGACTGACTTTTTTTTTTAGTTTCTCTTGGTTTCAATAAAAAATGAAAGTTTTATATCAAGTGTGTCATATTTTCTGAAAGATAAGACTTCAAGCAAGTTTTTACATAAATAAAACCAATACTTGATGAGGGCAGTATTTTGAGAAAATGGCGGCTGAAGTTTCAGGTGGATTTCATGTTCGCGATAAATTTTCCGCTGCTGCCGATTTTTTTCAGTACGTGTGCACTTTTTAAGAATAAAGCTAGTCTAAATAATAGTGAAATATTGTTATCTAATGGAAAAAGTTAAATCTATTGCTTCATCTACTGTATAGTTAGATGCCATTCTTTGTCGAGCGGCAGGGGACTTGTAAAAATAATTTTAAAAAATAATATCTCGAGAACCACTGAGTTAAATCAAAAGTGTTATAGAACATTAATGGTTGGAAATGATCTATTCTACCACCTCTTAAGAGATTTTACATTTAGTCTGTTACACCCTGTATAAAAAAAGGGTTTGGGAATTGTAACCTTAGCCGTATTTTTAGTTCTAACCAAAGTCGATTCAAATGGAATAGAATGGACCAATCGGAAGTAATTTTTCTTTTGGAAGGACGAATAATAGGGAAGCTAAACTTACCACTCCTATCTATGTGACGAGTGGTGTAGCCATAGGGAAAATTCAACAGTTCAGATACTACTCCTATCTATGTGACCAGTGGTTTAGTCATAGGGAAAATTCAACAGTTTAGGTACCACTCCTATCTATGTGACCAGTGGCGTAGTCATAGGGAAAATTCAACAGTTTAGGTACCACTCCTATCTATGTGACCACTGACCAGTGGTGTAGCCATAGGGAAATTCACCAGTTTAAGTACCAATCCTTTCTATGTGACCAGTGGTGTAGTCATAGGGAAAATGCAAAGAGTGTAGTGTGGATACAATCTATGTATGTTGGTATTGGGATGTGGTTTATGTAACTTGTACTTAGGACGGAAATAATATACGTTTTTGTAATACCTCTGTGGAGCTAAGTCTAAATTTTGCGTATTGCCTTTGATGGGGAAAACCAGTTCTCTGTTAATTTCGCCTTAATTTGACAAGCACGATGTAAACAACATATCTCAGGTCAGGGTCGATGTTACTTTGAATATACCCGTTCTTGTTCCATCACTAAGGACTTGGGTGGGTGCCTATTCAAATTCGAACACTCGTAAAGCTGGCTATTCCGGGTCCCACTCAAGCTCGGTGAGGTTAATATGAGTAGCTCGTTTGTGACTTTCCAGCGATTGAAGGTTAAAACCCCCGTCGTGTTATGAATATTCAATTAAAAGCGACTTAAAAAAAAAAAATATGTTTTTGGGAGTTGATGCAACGACCTCCAGGTTACGAGATCACCTACTTATCGGTCGAGCTACTGAGCTATGTAGCAGGTACTAGCCAGAATTCAATATTTCTATAATATGCTTTTTAAGGAATTCTTGATCCTTGGAATAGAATTTTGGATTTGGTAAACAAAAGTTTTGGTTACAATTTTCAAACGCCAAAATGAAAAACTTTCTCCAGACCAGTGGCGTTGACTGAATTGTATTCACAATCGGGAAAAGGGGATAAGTTCAGGGAGATAGTGAATATTATAATGCCAACATTCATACCATGAATTCAATTTTGTATACCACATTGCATAACTAATAGGTAACTAGGCACTCATACGAATCAGGCACTTATCTACTAGACTGCACCCGAGTTACAACCCAAGGCATGGCCCTATATTATTTTATTTTTTACCTAACCCTACTCTACACAATAAGGCATTTATGTACATCGTTTCAGGCCTGAATTTGGCGCCACCAAATCTATTACCTAGCATTTTTTGAGGGATCTATTATTATTTACCTTCAGGTGCAAAATAATAAAGAATTATTTTAAACAAGGCTCGTCGAAAACACTTGTAACACTCGTTTTTGCAAGATCACTGAAGTTAAGCAGCCTCCAGCAAGGATTGAAAAAGGACAAACCCATTTGATTATATTATTATTATTCAACACTTTATTAGATATAAATGGTATGTATAATACAAATAATTATTTTAACAATGAAAAAAAAATGGAAACAATATATACACTAAAAATTAAAAAGAATAGAAACATATGTCCTAACTAAAGGGCGGAGTTATTGCCTATGGCAATCTCTTCCACCCAACCCATCTAACTGCAGATGGAGGGTCTAACTCTTCATTTCAAAACTCTCCCTCTACATGTTTTTAACAGAAGGGTCGATGTTCAGGATGTTCTACGAATTCTACATTTAAATAATAATATTGGTTGTTAATATTAGCACTTGTTTTTAGTAGGCACTTGTATAGAACAAATCTTGTTGAATTATTTTTTAAGCTCTCATACTGAGAATGTAATTGCGTGTTCATGAGAGAAGGACACATACCAATCTATTTCACTGTAATGAAAGGGTTGCATATTTTAGCCTTTCTCTGAACCGCGTGGAATCGTGTGAGCATTATTCTTGTGAGTTGGAAACCTATCTCACTAGCCATTGCAGTACAAAATACTTACTGACCGAAAAAATATGGGAAATAGGTAATCAAGACATTTTTCTTCGTTTTGGTTTGACGTTGAAAGCCACGTTAAACAAAAAAAAAAAATCCACTTTACCAAGGGTGAACATAAGTATGTATGCCAAGTCAGCCAAACAAGCGGAACTAAAAAAGTACCTGAAATATAAATACCTACAAAATCTTTATGATTTCATTCCCTTCACCGTTGAAACCTTTGGCTCTTTTGGGCCAAGTGCTTTGGAAATGTTTAACAGCATATCCAAAACCTTGGTCCTTGAGACGAAAGAATATTTCAGGCAACGGCTTAGTTTCGCTGTTCAGAGAGGTTATGTTGCCTCAGTGTTGAACTGAACACACTGCCTCGGGAAGATGTCCTTGGAAAAGTGTTTTATATATTGTAAAAATATAAGTATGTATGTAGTATATACTGTACCTATCATGAAAGTATGTATTTAGTATGTACCGTACCTATTATGAAACCAAAAAAAGGAGAGAAAAATATGCCCATAAAAAGTTGTTAATTTTCATGAGAGTTAAACTCATATCGTTCACTATTTAATTTATCTTTTTATTACTCGTAAGTTTTTTGTTTATCTTCCAAAACAACCCACAAACCATATCACTACATTTTATTCAATAGTCCAACTCTGCTTGTTAAATAATTTATTCTCAGGGTGTGTTTATCATTTACCCAACTATTCAGTTGATTATTTGCAATGAACGCTTGGTTTTAGTCAGTCATTGATAAAAACAACAACAGCACTAAAGTTATAATATCACTTTTGGATGTCGCAACTACTCGAACTAGCTTTACTAATGTCCGGGTCGAGATACGCCTGGTCCCGGCTCATGTAGATTTAAGGTCACGTGATCAATGTCCATTAATCACAAAGCTCCAATTTGATCAAGTGAATTTACTTACTAGTGGTTCTGAACCTCACACAGATTCACCTATCGCATCATAAATCAATCATAAGGACATTGAGACCTTTCATTCAATACCACACTCGATGGGTTTTAATTAAAAAATATCAACCGGCCTTTTTTTGGCCCTTTTTCGATTTTTTTTTTAACCACAGTACGACCCCCTCAGCTTTCAGGATCACAAAATTTCATTACTGAACGCAAATATAATATTTTCTCAACGACTCTACAAAATTTCAAGAGCCTTGATTTATTCAATTTTCACCAAAACGGCCCCCATTTGGCCCCGATCGGCCCAAAAACTAGAGGTAAAATTTTAAGACCTCAGTAAACATGTATACTAAATTTCAACAATTTTGAAGAATCCGGTCGAGAGTTATCGCGGAACAGACAGACAGACACACGAAAGCCAAATCGTCCAGTATGCAAGTTAAAAGAGACCTTCACTGTGTTCGGTTAATTAATGAGCCAGTACCTAGCGGCCGCATCTCGACCCTGCCATAAATCTTTGCTGAACTCGGGACTTCAACCACAGACTCCGCCGCCTTATCGATCAAGCTACTGATGTCGGTAGTCGATAATTTACTACGCTATTTAATGTGATTGATAAACCCACCCTCATACTTTGATTTTCATGTTCAAAATTTCCCCTGCCTGTCCTTAAACATATCCGATTACTTCCCATCCCAATACTATTGTTATTTTGATTATTTATTTTTGTAACCAACTATTATTTTCAACATTCCATAGCAGAAATAGAATAGAAAGTTATTTACTCGAATCACTTGTTTGTATGTAAACTACTATCAAATTATACTTTATTTGTACAAAATAACTTGTAAATAGACACAGTTGCTTACACATGAACATCAAAGTGCAGTACTGAAAATAGAGAAAATTTATCAACAAAACAAGAAGGAGTGAAGTATGTAAGGAGTGATGAGGAATACTCAATAAACAGTGCATCGTCAAAAATAGAATTTGGATTGCTGAGGTGACTAAGGGTGAAATTAATAGACATTTTTGTGATACATCTGTGGACTTCAGTCTAGCTTCCGTGGCGTAACGGTTGTTACTAGTGCCCGTAATCCAGAGTTCCCGAGTTCCATTCCCGGTCGGGGCAGACTTTTCGAAGAAAACTCTGTTCCCTCCATACACGTGAGTCTGGCATTTCCGGCCCTACCCAGGCTGGTGAGGTTAATTTAGGTACCTGATACCATTACCAGTGAATGGAGGGTAAAACCCCCATCCTGACTATACATATCAAATTAGGACGTTAAAACTTAATAGAATCAATGGACATGAAAGAAGCCTAGACATTGGATCTGGGCGTCCATCTAATCTTCTCACCACCATGATATAGGTGCCTATCTCACGGACACGGAATTATTATTATTATTTTTACCGTCTAGATTTTGCACATTGATTTAAATGGGGGAATGTAGATTAACTCAAACGTTCTCGATTTTGTCTGTTAATTTCGCCTTGGATCAAGAGTCTACCCAATGTAATGTAAAATAGATAAAATGGTGCCTTATGTTTAAGTTTATGTCACTTGAAACATACCTATTCCACTACCAAAACCACGATAAGTATTTAGTTTTAATATAATTGTACATAGAATATCAACTTGTATATAATAAATAAAACAAGATAATTCTCGGCATTGTATCCATATTATAATCTATTTTGTTTTTATTTCTTCAACTACTCCAGACGGGTCAGTCATAGAAAATTGGGTGTACTCAGCCTCCTGAGGATGACTTTCTGCCGAATTGTGAAACGGGATTATATTTAATCTTTAAAGTGGACTTTATCAGCTGACTCAGGCTATGACCTGACTATGGTGCGCTGTGATTGGTTGAGATTATAATAATAACACTCTTGATTAGAAGCTAATCACCAGGCGAGGTTAATGCTCAAAACATTTTCTACCAACTAACCCTCAGAGTCTCATTATTATGTGGTTACAAACTCAAATTAATGAGGAAAAATTCATGCACTGGGTTTGATTCGAACCAACGGACCCCTACGCTACCTGGATTACCAGACTAGTGCGTTAACCACTTGACTACCAGTGCACCTATATGTAGAGGTTGTCAAAGATATGTTTCATGTAACAGTGCACTGCAATAAATTCTGAAATAATTTAAAACTTTTCGCTAGCTGAAACTACATGAAATGCATGGGAAATATGTTTTCCGTTACCTTACACTCTGCCGCGCTGTTTCTTTTATGTATAGGACGTTTTTCGCACTTCGGCCGAGGTGTTCGATTTATTTTTACACATCAACTAGGAACAGAAAATCAACCGTCTACAAGAGATACAATCCTTGGAATTTTCTAGCAGCTTCTAAGAAAAATTTCCATTTTCTAGCTGACTCTAGTTTAATTTTCACTACTGTCCTTTGTTCTATGTTTTTTCTTCTTCTTTTTAGTGATTTCAACCAATTCACTCTCTGCATCTACTAAAGTTGTGCTATCACCTTGGTCTTCACTTTCACGAGTTTTCTTACGTTTCTTTACAGCATCATGAGAACTAACATCCTCAATATCATCATCCATGTCTTTCCTTTTGTGCTTTTTCTTCTTTTTCTTTTCATGCACTGCTGAACTGTTGTTTTCTTTCATATCAATAACTTCACTGTGATCACAAGCGCCTTTTGTATCTACAATTACCGGTTTTACTTTGAGGTCATCAGCGCTATTCACATCTTGAATTTTGTTCTTCTTCTTCTCTTTCTTTTCATGCGCTATCACACTACTGTCTGCCATCATATCAACAACGTTCCTCTCACCACAAGTGTCTTGTGTATCTATATTTTCCTGTTTTTCTTTCTCGTCGTCAGCACCGGTCACATCTTGAATTTTGTGTTTCTTCTTCTTTTGACTTCCGGTACAGACTGAGCTGTCCACGGTAGATTCTACAGAATCCAAGTTCACTTGACAATCGTTATTAGTCTCATTCATAGTTTCTTCATCTTTGCTTGCATGATTCGCAATGTCCTTTCTATTCAACACAGCAGCAAAGAACCCTGTACAAAAGTCTTGCGGCAAGGCATAGAAACATTTCCTACCGTGCGCATACTTCTCGCTACCAAAGTGTTTCCATCCCACCAGTGCCGGGTGTTTCGTGAGGTCCTCCACTTCAAAGCGGTCCCCGTGCTTGGCTAGGATCTCCTCCACGACTTGCTCGTTCTCCTCCTCCTGCACTGAGCATGTGCAGTACACAATGCGCTTCACATTAGGGAAGTAGGCACAGACTCGGCCCAGCAGATCCTTCTGGAAGCCGGACAGATTCCTAATGCGACCTGAGGACATCTCACGATGGTTGTCGATTTTGGCGCGCTCTGTGATACCTGCAATAAAAATAATAATGAATGAAATGGTGATGATTGGTGAGAAGAGGGAGACCGACTCCCAAAGCCTTTGGTTACTGTAACCCTTATTAGATCTTTTATATCATAAATAATAGATGAAAGTAGAGAAAAACAACAATATTTAATGTGAACTGCCCATTTATTTCTTTATTTATTTACACTTTATTAATAGGGCATATTATATACAATACAAATAATTACAAATTAAAATACAATAGAATAGAAGAAAAAAAAAAAGAAAAAATAAATAAATATATACATAATACATATATGTCCTAACTAAAGGGCGGGGTTATTGGCAACCCATCTACTGGGTTGCCCAAATACACAATTTAAAATTTGCACAGTGTCACAGTTAACTCATTAAATATTTTAAAAATAAACGAACATTAGAGTACAAAATAAAGCATGTACTGGTCTATGAGCATTATTAGATAATACAGATATTGCCGATAGACCATTAGATAATACAGATATTGCCAATAGTACACGAATAATTGAATATATACTTTACTTTATTTAAATATAAATAAAACAATAATAAAATTAGACTTCTACAAACTCAGTTGAGGGAAGAGCCGAAAGCATACTTGCTGCATTCCCCTGCATTGCTGCAAGGTGGATTTTTGATTTTTTTGGGATTTTTTTTACTTTACATTGTATTTTATAATAGGTCTGAATAGGCTAATAAGGAGAATTCATAAACCAATGTTATATTTCTGAAGATTATTTTCTGCACTGATTAGGATTCAAATATGTGCATGAATCTCCCCTGCAAGAGCTGACCAAGGACCAAATTATAAAACAGAATTAGATTTAATCTAAGTGGACACTATTCCTTGACTTGGGCTATAGTGCGCTTACCAACCTACATATACTTAGAGCTTAATAACTATAGTGAGTGCGCTTTGATTGATTGAAACTCTTTCTCATTTGGTCTTTGAAGAAACTTAAAAATGGAAAAACATTAAAATCTGGCAAATTCTACAACAATAAAATATGTGTGAAAAAATATGAAGTGGCCTAAATACAATCAATTATTAAGTGTTACAGAGAAGAAAAAAATATATTCAAGCCAGCTATTAAGATTAAAAAAGATCAGTCTAACGAATTAATTGTTTGAACAATATAAATCAATTCTCTTCCGATTATTTTTCAAAAGTTTCCTAAATTAAATCAAATCAACCAAGGCCACATATCCACATAAGGACCGCCGCTTTCAAATCTTCACTTGAAGAACCGCCAACTGCAAACCAGATACAACCCTCAAAAAGAACTCATTTGCTGAACTACAGGTAAGTGTTTCAAATTCCTGAATACATGGTCGTGAGTTCGAATTTCCTGTTGTGTAAATTTTCCGTTAATTTTTCAATACCAACAAGTCAAAAACAACATTCATTTTTTAATTCTAAGCTAAATCCTAATTCGAACCATTTAACATAGAAAGAGCCTATAGACATTGGATCTGGGCGTTCATACAATCCTCACTTCACTGTGAGCGAAGTCTACAAAAAAAATTGGTGTTAACATCACACGACTTTCCTTATCACATTAGGAATGGGAACAGGACCATAAGCCACTGGTGACTCAATGGTAACAGTTAGCTAAAAATCAATGTCAAATTCAAAATTAGCACCTCAAAATCATTGGAATTCATATATCACAAGCCTCATCAACGATAAATAATAATAAATAGAAAAGTTGGTCTAATGGGACCCTCGAAAATACCAGCTTCCAAAAAGTTCAAAATATCAAAAAAATGATCTGAATAAACCCCTATTTTTTTATGAGAAAATGTTCTCTTAATAGGAAAGACAAGAGATAGGAAAGACAAGTCCTAGAAAATCTTCAACCGATTTAAATAATTGGAATGAGAATGAATTAACTTAAAAAAAAAAAAAAAAAAAAAAAAACTTACAATAACCTATAATAAAAGGAGCTCAAAAACTGCGAAGAAAGATTTCATAATTTTTATATAACGAAGGGAAAATAGAAAAATAACCAACTGCTACCAAAAGATGTTTTGATATGTATTGCAGAAACAAAGTACATACCTACTATTTTAAATAATTATGGCAAATTATTCAATTTTATAATAATTTGAATTTCTCTTTCTTTCAGATTGACGTTCAACGTTCATCCTCCTTCTCCTTCTTTGTTCCTCCCCCACAAAAAAAAGCAATGTCCCTTTTAAACATTTTCACAACAGTGGCGGTGGGCAGTCTCCTTGGGGTTCGAAAGGTGGTCAGTTACCAGCCGTGTGGCACTGCTGTGGAGCCCCCCAAGGCTCCGCAGCAGTACATGCGGTTGGTAAGTGACCGCCGTTTCGGACCCTTTGGAGCCCGCCCCCGCCGCTAAGCCCTTCCTCTCTCTCTCCTTTCCTCTTTCTCCTTGTCTTTCCTATCTCTCTCTTTTTTCATCTACTTTTCTTCTTTCTCTCTCTCTGTCATGCCCCCCCCCACCCCCTCTTCTCTTCCTCTCTTCTGCCCCATGAGTTGAGCGACACCAGTAGTAAAGTTCTCCTGCACATAGGAGCAAAGGAGACCAAGATATCTGATCTATCATTCATCAGTATGACCAAGATGCTTCTCGACCACCAGTATGATCTTCTCCTCTGTCTTTGAGTTCGGAGTCCAAGACACCAGGAGTAAAGTTTTCCTGCAAGTAAGAGCATCATAATATGGGACCAAGATAACTGATCTATCACTGATTAGGGTGATCCTCTCTTCTGTTCTATGAGTTCAGAGTCCAATACACCAGACACACCAGTAGGAAAGTTTTCCTGCACATAAGACCATTTGGGACCAAGAGATAAATATGATCTATCAGTGTGATAATGATGCAATTCAACCATGAGTGTGAGACCTGTGTAAATATGTGGCCTCATGGAAAATGGAAAAAATAGAATTCCCAGAGTTGAAAAACTTTTCTTGTTAGCACTAACTATACATATGATAAGTAATTCCATTAGAAATGGAATATTAGAGCAATTGATAAAAAACTATCTATTAAAATCATTGGATCGCGAATCGATTAAACGATGTGGAATCTTACAAAACCAAAAAACCCCTATGAGAGGTGATTAAAATCCCAAGAAATGAACTACTCTTAACTTGTTAATTTGGTTTTTATACTATACTACACTATCTATACTATACTATCTATAAATAGATATGATAGAATTTCCTAGATTGACATGAAAACGAATGAAAAGGTGCTGGAAAAGTCGGAGAATGATTTATACCTTTATTATTCTACAAAGTAATAACTTCAAAGAACTGGTAAAATCAAGTATTTTATAAACGTGACATCAGTAACAGCTTGACTTGCATGGAAATGGACACAAGAGAGAAAAGAAGCTCATTCTGTTGAAAGAAAATCCCAAAAGAATTGAAAAGAACGTGGTCCTTAGTTTTCCGAAACGACAGAAGAGAACTACAAATAAAAAGCAAACTTCGTCACCAGATTATACAGAACCTATTTTCCAAGAAAAAATGAGTGAATAAGACAAAAGATCATCCGAGAACATCATAATTATCTATTTCCAAAAACTCAATGAAATGAGCAGCACTTTAGCTATTACAACAAGGCACAAGCTTTAAAATAAATAAATGATTCATGAAAACCTCCCTGTGATGTGATCAGTCCACCACCCCAAAATAATCTAAAAAGAAGACAATTATATCAAATACCTATCAGTCATATTTCTCATTCACCAGTGGTTGTGCGGACACATTATTCCTCTGAGTCTTCTAACTCATGCAATATAATGAATAAAGGTCTCAATACTGCATATTAACAAAGTCTGAAAATACTCGTATGTCTTTCTTATTTTATATTTTCTTAAAGGAATTTATATTAAAATCCATGAGTGTTGGGATGGTCAATTAAAAATGTTGGTTTTTTTTTAAATTTATTTATTTAATAACAAGATAACAACATATACAAAAGTATTTTTCCTAAGCTAAAGCTTTTAAGAATTCTTTATTAAAGCTCGAGGAAAATGTTGTGGTTATGCTATAAAAATATAGCTGATGAGAGCAAATAAGCTCGAAACAGCTGTCCAGGTATGTTCTGATATTCATGTACATCTAGTACAACTTTTCACTTTTCTGTTTATACTGATTATAGTCAAGGAAACGCATACCTTCCAAACTGTACATATACAATTGATCAAATAGCTCCGGCCACCAAAACCATCAACTTTAGCTTCTACCATGTATTGGTAGAGGCCTACCAAACTATACCTATTCAAATGATTTACTATTTGGGCTTTCATAAATTCCACACCCCACCGTGAGCAGGCTCTTCTATATAAAAAAAAAGTTTCAATTCAATTCATGCTTTTTTGATGTTTTTCAATATGAAATAATTGTTAAACACAAGTCAAGAAGAAAATAAAAAGAAGCTCAAAACTTAAAAAAAAACTTTTTCTTCATATTTGAATGGGTGTCTGGAATAACGGCGTATGTTAATTTTTACAACTTTTCAGGAGAAGGTTTTTTTTTTTTGAAGTGGGGTTTTAAGTCGCTTTTAACTGCCATGGTCATATCACGACGGGGGTTTTACCCTCCATTCGCAGGAAACTCACAAACCTGCTACTCACATTCACCTCACCCAGCCTGAGTGGGGCCGGGAAAAGCCAGCGTCACGAGAATTAGAATTTGAATGGTCACCCATCCAAGTCTTAACCTCGCTGGTTGTCGCTTAACTTCGGTGTTCTGAAGGGAACCGGTGTATTCAACATGCCATCGACGCTGGCAGGAGAAGGGTTTAAATATGGAAGTAGCTTAATATTTCATACATATTTTATTTATTATTTTTTCTTTTACATATGCCGTGTTTCCAAAGTAAATATAAACAACAATAAGGAAAACAAAGGCAAATAATAACACAAAGAAACGACACTCGACTTTTAACTGGTATTGACATACGCCCTTGAGAGTTTGAAATATCAGCTGTATCTTCCACTCTCTTTTTTTATTTTACACTATGAAACAATTTTTTCATTTTTTTTTCTCTCATACCACTCGAAAGAACACATTACATAGTCTCTAAAACAGAAATAATCGTATTACCATTTTTTTGTAAGATACGCCGTTATTCCAGACACCCATTCATTTACTACATAACGAAAGGAAAAATAAATAACCTACTGTTTTTAATTATTACAGCCGAATTATTCTATATTATAATTATATCGTGTTTCTCTTTCTTTCAGATTGATCCTCCTCCTTCTATGTTCCTCTTCCACAAAAAAGCCTTGTCCTTTTAAACATTTTCATTAGAACAGTGGCGGTGGACAGGCGCGGCGGGTGGCAAAATGTTTTGGGGGTGTTACCACATAAACTGGACTAAAATGGGATTTATAAAGTATAGCTCTTTCAGTATCAGAATGTTTACACCATGCTAATCATAATAATGATACATTAATTATTCTAGAAATGTGTGATGATATTCATCGTGTAAGAGCTAGAAATTGAGAAAATCCTCTGTTTTTTTTCGTCTGGGGGGTGCTGCAGTTCCGCAGCTCCTTAGCACCGGCCGCGCCTGGTGTGCTGTGATTGGTTGAAAAGTCCAACTTGAGGGCATGTCCGGCTTAGATTAAATTTAATCTTGTTTCATAATGTGGCTTAACACGTTGAACACCGAGGCTTTTTTCTAGTTTTTTTCCCAGGTACATACATGGGACAAAATGGGTTTCATGTGAGTATCTGAAAAAATTGTGTGCTCTGAAAAATCTGGATGAAACCCACCGGTGAATTTCACGGAACATCAGTAAATCACCCACAGGTAGGTTTCATGGTGTTCAACGTGTTAAGAAACGACCGCCAGACCAACTGCAAGTATTGAGAAAATATTTACCTGTGCCAGAGCAAGAAGGATCTACCAGGACATATTCCACATCCGTATAGTCCGCCATTTTGATTTCAAATATGTCAGACAGAATGGGTTCTACAATTTGAGATCCTTGAGCCAGGTCTATCACTTCTTTCATGTACTTGAACCTCTTAGGATCCTTGTCCACAGCATACACTTTGCTGAAAGAAGGTATAAAATTATTATCAAAATCCGACATTCAAGTAGCAAACAATTTATTATTATTATTATTATAAACTGGTTAGGGTCCCACAAGAGAAGCCCCAATTCTCATGCCGATCTATTGTGACTAGTTTGACTTGCTAAGACTCCTAGTAGTCTAGTATGTGTGAGAAGATTATTACTTGGTTTATTATATCCACATTCCTATTCCCTGGACAAGCAGTGCTAGGTACTTGACTTTTGTTCCCAAGTTTGGTACATTGTTGCCAAATATCCTGAATCTTTTCAGCTCAAGTGTTGCACATTCAAACAGAATGTGAGTTGCTGTTTCTTCTTCAAGTCCACACAGCCTGCATTCAACCGGTACCTCCCTAGAGACCCAGTCTAATGCAGGTGTTTCCTGAAAGGTCCATGTCCTGTGAGCATGCCCACAGCTGTTCTCAGTTGCTTTCGGATTAAGGCTAGAGCGGCTTGAGTGAGTTTTTTGGAATAGCCCGCTAGTGTCAATTTGGCATGATGCATGCCACCAGAGTTATTAGTTCAATACAATAGTTCATATTATACCATCAAGAAATTGTAGCTGCTCCAATGGTAATAATAGTTATCATATTTGTGTTAATCATGATGTGATATCACAATTCTTAATCTGGCTTAACTAAATAAATCTTTGCTGAACTTGGGACTCGAACCATTGACATCCAGGTTACCAGTAAAAATCGAGCTACTGAGGTTGGTAGCTGCTCCAATGCTAAAGGCTGTCTGCTTGTGGTTGGTGGGCCTTAGTTTTGAAGCAAGCTGGCAAGCTCAATATTTAGGATTGAGAATCACTTACCCTTAATGTTTTATTTAAAACTTGGATTCTTTAAATTTTCCCTCTTTAAATTTCACTTTAAAGTGAAAATTTTAAGAATCCTAGTTTTGTATAAAATATTAAATATAACATAACATACTTTGGATTTCTAAAATGAACCTTATAACAACTTACACTTTGTTTTACATATGGGCAGTCAGATCAGTCAGATGCAAGGTTTTGTTACCAGGGGCGGCACAGGTATCAAACACCATTTTTAAGATGGAGAAAAACTTACCCTTGGTTCTGCATATGGGCAGCCAGGTGCAAGGTTTTGTTTCCAGGGGCGGCACAGGTATCAAATACCACTTTTAGAATTGAGAAAAACTTACCCTTGGTTCTGCATATGGGCAGCCAGGTGCAAGGTTTTGTTTCCAGGGGCGGCACAGGTATCAAATACCACTTTTAGAATTGAGAAAAACTTACCCTTGGTTCTGCATATGGGCAGCCAGGTGCAAGGTTTTGTTTCCAGGGGCGGCACAGGTATCAAATACCACTTTTAGAATTGAGAAAAACTTACCCTTGGTTCTGCATATGGGCAGCCAGGTGCAAGGTTTTGTTACCAGGGGCGGCACAGGTATCAAACACCACAGAGTTTGGAGGGGGAGCCAGCAAGTGGGTGGGAACACAACTCGCCTGAAATATAATTTTATTTTTTAATATTTTTTTTGAAGAAGATAATAATATTGCCTTATTCATACTGCCCGATTAGGACTATTAAAGTCCCATTATTCCAGCAGTAAGCCCAAGACATATTATTATGTGGTAAAAATCCCAAATGGGAGAATAACTTGTCATGTCCCGGCTGGGTTTCGAAACCACGACCTCTGGATTCACAGAGTGCCGCCTTTACCACTGAGCTACAGGGACAGACAATATTGGGTAGTTCCATTTTTTTCGACCTCATACTCGTAATATTGGCACCAAAAAACTGCTGAAATAAAGTTATTCTCTGGTTTTAATGGGACAGAATAAGTTTTTACTATAATATTAAATTATTAATTCATGTTTAATATCTATTAGTATAGAAATGGCCAAGTGTGTGGTGCTATCAGCTTGCTGATCCAGGTTTTAGTGATGGCTCAGTACAAAATTTTCTTTTTAAAAATATAAAGATAAATGTGTTTCATTGTGTTGTTATATCACAATTTCTGTGGGTAGCCCAGAATTACAGGACTTTTTCATGTCTTCATTATCCTAATATCTTATTTTTGCCTTTGATTCCATCACTGGTCGCTGCTAACATTAAAGCAGCTACTCATTTTTCCTCACGAGGTATGAGTGGACTCCGAATACCCAAGTACACAGCAGAAATCCCACTGGGGATCGAACTCAGGTCACCGTGCGTGCAATGCCTGGCGCGGTAACTCACTCGACCACAGTGTTTTTCTTTTCTGTATGTACCATGTACCTACTTTAGACGTCTAGGGTTAACTCATACAGAAAATGAAACTTGGTGTTATATAATAGGGGTAGTATTTTAGCAAAATTATACTGAGCTTCTGAACTGTACCAAAATAGCTAGTAGAAGAAGTAAATCAAAGCAATTAAAGTAAAGTTTAGTTTATGCTTTTACTAGGTTCATAAGTTCCATGCATGTAGTTAACTCTGTTTTTTGTTATGTTTGATCAGAAACAAGGGGAAATTTACTTCTGACATCTTATGTGTACCTAATTGAAATTAATAAATCATTTGTACCTTGTCCTGCAAAAATAATGAACCATTCTTGTAAAGAACATAATTGTGGAACTGAGTGCTCTGTAGAAAAAACTAGCACATCATTCAAGTGAAAGTCTTTAATAAAATACTCTTGGTCATCTTTAGTTCTTCCAGCGTACTCTCCAAGAGTATCAAGGAACTCCTCATAGCTGCTGGCGTCTGGCAAACGTACAAAGCCGTCATTCAACAGCTGAACTAGACACTTGTCTATACTAATCATGAGAGTGTTTATTCTGACATAGCGCAGCTTCTTCTTTCTAGCAATGTAAATGCTAATGGAATCTTGGTTATCACAGTCAGTTCTATTATACAAAGGAGTGAGGATATTTTTGGTATCTGAAAAAAACAAGTACATCAAAATAATGAAACCTAGTAGCAAAAAAAAAAATTCATTTATTTGTTGTTGCTATGATAATAGATTACTTTAAATTTTAATATTGATGATTAGGTATCAAGCTGAGTTTATATTGTTATTTATATATGCCATTTGAAGCTTGAAATATCATAATTTATAAGTTACCCAAAGCAAAAACCCAAGAAATTTATCAACCGAAGTGTTGGGTTTTATTTTACCTTAGTCAATGTTTTCATGTAATAATTATATTCACATATAAAGAGGAGGATAGAAAAACCAGCCTTTGTTATGAGAGTGAATCAAACCCAAAACATACTGATTCTAAAACAGGGATAGTATTTGCTGAGCAAACAAAGCTAGTAAAGAAAGGACAATGCTTTTATATGTGAAAATAATACCTTTACTTAAAAATCAATCATCCTTCTTCTCTTCAGTGGGATCTTCAGGTTCTTTTAATGCTTTGTATGCATACATCATGATGATCAAGTTAACAATAATGACTGCAGCAAACACACTGATAACATTCACCGTGAATGTACTCTCAATAAGGAAATACTCAGAACACATGTGTTTTGCACCAAAGAATGCCACAAAAGGGAATGTAAACATTGCACAACTGTACAGGAAAAAGGATATGAAAACATGTGTCTCCATCATCTTGTCTTCACTTTAAAATCCAAGTCTAAAGTATAAAGTAATATTACTGATATATTTTATGTATTGTTTATGCTAGATAAATTAAGTGTCAATAGAAAAAATACTGTGTACATAAATTGAATAAAAAGTAGCAGGAAAAGCTACTTTACCATAAAAAAGCAGTTTAGTAGAGTAGCAACTATCAAATTTAATAAAATAGATTCTTTTAAATGAAGGTTGGCTTTGACTTGAGTTTAATTTCTAGGTTTTGAGAGAGAAATATTTTTTTTTTTTTGGATAATTTAAAAAAATAATAATTTATCTCTAGACTTTGCAGTGTTAAAATTTGACAGATTTTGGGACCATAAGAAAACTAATTTATCAATTTGACATTTCGTTCTTGAACTCTTTGATTGGTTTTTTTTTTCTTCAAAAATTGAATCCTTATGTAATTACATCATGAAAACAAGTGGAATACCCTACATTAAAGAAACTTTCCAATTTTTATTTTAAACCATGATTTTTGTTAAATAGATATCCATCAAGTCCACCAAATATAAGAGGTAAACAGGGAACTTCATTAAATAAATTATTAGTGAAATATTGATTTCCTTTGTTAGTTATACATAGTCCATTAAGACAAGGTTTCACAATCCTGAAACAAAGAGAAATATTTATATTTAGACATACCTGAATGTTCATTTTGTTCATAGTATAAATCATATGCCTTGCTCACAGCAATCATTGTATAATTTTCAATAGTTGGTAAACTTTTTCTACCATGCAACAATTCAGTGCATAGAATTTTAGCAACAAATTCATCTTTGACATTTTGGGTTAAGTTTGTTTCTTCAATAAACTTATTGATTGAGTTTTGATTATCAAGGTATTTATCTAACAGTACAAATAGTTTTTTGTACAATGTCTGAAATGTAAAGGAAACATATTTTTCTATTAAATGACATTAACTTTGTATTGTTTATTTTGACCTTCTAACAAAAGGGAAAGCAGCTATCTTGAGTACCTATCTAAAGCTAACTCTATTATAAACATTTTTGTTATAACACGGTATTCTACCATATAAAACAAATTTGAAGAAAATCGGTTCAGTCGTTTTGGAGATACAAGTAATTTTGTGTAAAATATCAAAATTGGCACGTGTTTACAAAGTGAAACAATCACGAGGAAGTATTGTGTCCATAATTGGCAGTGTTTTTTATTTAGCTTTGATATTTAAGAAAATCCAGTATTTTGGACAAAAAAGCAAAAAATAAGGTCCACAACTTGCCGATACATAATTTTTTCTGAATCTAGAATGTAGGAAATATTGTATTCTACTAAATAACACAAATTTGAAGAAAATTGGTCCAGTGGTTTTGGAGATACAAGTGATTTAGTATAAAATCATATATGTACAATATGAGCCAATCATGAGGAAGCATTGTGTCCATAATTCGCCGCTAGAGAGTCAAAGAGGCGTAAGTGACAAAAGACAAAAATTGATACTATCACCACTGGCATACTGCTCTTGAAAGAAACTCTTGGTAGCACAAACAGGTGTATGTGATTTCTAAACCCTTTTGAAGATATTGATTTTTTGTTTGGACATATGTGATATTTGCAGGAAAAATTGCCGCACACATAGGCTTAAGTGCGCTCCTGAAAACTTCGATAAAATCACTTACGCCTCTTTGACTTCCTGGCGGCAAATTGGCATTGTATTTTTCTATGTAACTGGCAACCATAAACATGTGGTTAACAACAGGTAGATGTCTTCATGTTCCTACCATGCTGATATGGGTATTTTCATGGAACATAGGAAACTTACATTTCTGTTTATCATGGTACCCCAGGGTACCTTGACTTTCTTTCATACTTGGTTGATAGGTGTTAAATTTAACCCAGATAACGCGGTGAAATTTTTTGTTTTATTTTTTTGGAGTGATATAAATTGAGACCTGAATCAAAATAAGTGCTGTCAAGTTATCACTCGGACTCAAAACAAAGAGCTTAAGGTGTTGCCAACTATCCTCAACAAGCTGAATTAATTAGAAAAATCCACAACGTAGTACCTTTCACCAGATGGGGCTGACGTCCTTCCAGAAGGACGTCCTTCTGGAAGGATGTCAGCCCCATCTGGGTTAATGTGTTACCAATCTTTGCAAGATCTAAATCATAATTAATACCTAGTCTTTTGATAACTTTGTGGAACTTCTGATTCTAGAGGAACCAAGTTCTCCACTTTTGAGTGGTGAAGACAGGTATTTTAACATTTATCTAGGTAAACTATCACAGGAAATTCACACTTGATACCCTCAGTTGGGGCTAAAAAACACAAGACTGATTTCTGGTACTTTTTCAATTATGTTGAAATATTTCCCTAGGAGTCCTGAAAATTTGAACTTTAGTGATCTTTAGTTACAAAAGGTACTAGTTAAGTTGTCATACAAACCTTGTTCCTGTTTGAATAAATAACATCTTTTAAACCTCTTTTGGATAGAATAACTTCCTTCAAGATCTTAGCTCCTTCTTTATAAACTCTGGGCATTCGATGATCTTTAGGTGCCATTTAATGAGCAGGCATAAGAATTTACAGAACTTATAATTACGAAACAGGGCTTGGCAATTTTTGGTTGATTGGTAACTGTGCACTTATCAGAAACAGGATAGGACTTTTTTATCAGCTCACCAGTCAGCGCACCTACTTGACGGGAAACACGTTGAAATATCAAAGTGGATTTGAGAGATTCATAGAATGAAGAAATAGTAGGATTAGTAGGTGAGCTTGAAAAACTAATACGTTAATATGTAAAGAGAGGTATAAAATTAAATTAATTAGAAGAGAAAAATAATATCAGTAATATCAGAAAATTTCAAATTTGAAAGCACAAATCACGAGTACTCGTATCGAGCATGAATAAAAGCCAGTGTTGCCGTTTGACGCCCGTACAGCACAGAATCTGCCAGGACAGGAAAGGGAAATAAAATTACCGTACAATATTATAGTACAGTAAAAAAAGAAAAATATGACCTGGATGAAATTGATGTGAGAGGTTTGTTGAGCAAGAGGTCCAAAATTACTTCATTAATGAAAAATTTCTCAGTAGAATATGGAATTCAAGAGAGATATGCTGAAAAGCCGTCTTCCTGCCCAGCAGCAGGCTGCCCGAAGACAAAGAAGTTGAGATGATTATATAAAGATGAAATTAGGAAACAAAACCCAGAGAGAATTTTGACTATAACATTAAGAAGCAACTCTAAAAAGCATTTCTCAGTCAGTTGTTAGATAGTATTATGAGAAATCACATAATAATGGAATCTAGTATAGTCATTGACCTTATATTCATTACTCTCAAATATTTCAGCACTAAATTTTTATTCACATCTACCTGCACATACAAACTATGATTAAAGATCTCAAGACAACTTTCTATTAACACTTCACCTTAAATATCTTAGCATTTGTCTTCACGATCTGGTACCCTTTGTCATCTTGGCAACCTGCTGGTGAGCAGGAAGGCTTTTTTAAAAGTAGATTTTTAATTTTGAAAC
The DNA here is from genome assembly GCA_024516035.1 of Bactericera cockerelli. Classification (NCBI taxonomy): domain Eukaryota; kingdom Metazoa; phylum Arthropoda; class Insecta; order Hemiptera; family Triozidae; genus Bactericera; species Bactericera cockerelli. The sequence goes on along the minus strand of CM044955.1, from coordinate 25,773,549 downwards.
GGAACAGCACGAACATTTTAAAAACAGGGTTATTGCCACCACCGCCCTTTAGTTAGGACATATGTTTATATTTATTTTTCTACTAGCGGGCTGTCGCCCGCTTTTGCGGGCCGAGGCATGGCCGTGAAAGCAAAAAATCCTTTTTCGCCAATGGCAGGTGTTGTAGTGGGAATTTCGAAAAATCCCGTCTTATTGCACATCTAGACTATAAAACAAAGCTACCTACCAAATTTCAGCTTCCTAGGACTTACGGTTTGGGCTGTAGAGCGATGATCAGTCAGTGGTCAGTCAGTGACTTTGACATTTTTATATATTAAGATTATTTTTCCTTTTTACTGTAAATAGGTATGTTGTTTCCATTTTTTCATTGTTATAATAAAATAGTAATTTTTTGTACTGGACAATAGTACATTATGTCTTTTATATCTAATGAAGTGTTTAATAATAATAAATAACACTTGTTTCAAAATAGAGTACATGGGTCAAATTGTTTTATCTCGATTTTTAAATGGGAAGTATTGCAAAGCGTTGCGTAGTCAGGCTTCAGAATTTCCCTCATATATTAGAATAATAACACTGTCTAGTGGAAGGTAACCACCAGACGAGGGTAATGTTAAAAGCATGTTCAACCACCTAACCCCCAGAGTCTTATTATTATGTGCTCACATACTCAAATTAATGAGGAAAAATTAATGCACTGGGTGGGATTCGAACCAACGGATCGCTATGCTACCTGAATTACCAGACTACCAGTTTATATCACATTATGGTTCTACTTTCTATTATCTAACAAATCCAATGTATTATGTTACTTTCTTTTACCTTTCTTATTGTGCGTATGCTTGAAAATACTGAAAAGGTTTTTTTTTTTTTTATATAGATGTTTATTATACACTGAAAAGGTTTAAATGACCTCATACCTCGGTTCCGCTTGCTTTAATCCAAAGAAGATAATGAGCGCCATTTTGATTTAAAAATCAGCTGATTTGCCAAACTCCATAGATTGTAGATGGCCGTTACAAATACAAAACAAGTTTGAAATTGAAAACTTGAAAAGAACAAATCTGTGTCGCTATTTCCATTATTTCAACAATAAAAAAAAGTTCCGAATCAAGAATCAAGGAAATAAAAGCTTTACATGTATTAAAAGTGTGCTCTACCAGTTCATTCGGTCTGTAAAAAGTTCTGTTGAACCTACAAGATAAGTTACGCGAGTCCTGATTCAAAACCAGACAGCCACTGACCTTTCTGGCCATTCAAATTTTATCTTGGAATGGCTGAAACTTTCCACTGTTAGACAAATCTTTTAGACCTCGATCAAGACTCACAAGACTGTTTTATTACATACTACCCCTGAGGTTTCAGACCAAAGTGTTCTTTTATCCTATTCACGTTTGATTTTATCCTAACTTCGGCTAGACCATGGCATTACAGCACCAGAGTGGCAATATCCAGGTGAGACCTCTTTCTTTTGTTTGTTCATTAAAATTTCTGAAACATGTAGAAACAAATTCAAGTATGGTTCAATATTATAATACTACTACGTAATTCCTTTAGCCATAGATTTATTAAACCATCACTAGTTCAATGTTCATTTTACATACAATCTCTTCCTTGAGATCCTTACTTTTCATAAATTGAGAATGCTTTGGTACAACTTGTTATTTCATTTAGTACATTGTCATACACCCCTAGGTCAATCTGTAGTCTGTAACTTAATCAGATCACTACTTTTCTTTTCAGATTGAGAGAACCATGAGGTCACTAAAACAGAACAACATTGCTCCTGGTAATGAAAATCTTCTACCTGGAAAAAGCATGGCCACAAACATTTCCAAAATACCTACTAGAAGTGTGCTAGGTATAGTGAATGCCAACTGCATTAACAAACCCACCTCTGACTTCAAAAAACCTGCATTGCCTTCACAATCTACTGTTCTGAAGAACACCATCAGGTACTTTCATTGAAATGAATAATTGTATTTTTTTTTTTTTTTAATTATAATTACCTACTCATCTTTTGAGAAGTTTGCTGATTCGGTTTTGATTTCCCTATTTTATAATCTATAGATTAAAAAAAAATTGGGGTTTCTTTACCTAACTGTTTTGTCTATGACAAAGTGTAAAAAGTTGTAAAGTAAAGGACTAAAATCAAAAGTGAGTCATCAGGAACATAAACATTCTTGTAATTCAGGGGTTGAAAAAAAAGCTTTCACTTAAAAGCAGTAGGTTTCAATGTCACAATTATGGTAAATGGAAACTGGTTTATTCTCAATTTTAATATGAAATAGGATTTCTTTCACATGTAAACTTCTCAAGGACCATTCACATTTGTGTGCACTGTGCCTTGCTACAACTACTGATTTTCAACAATTACTAGTAAGAAAGTCTTCTGGAGAATTGGTATTGATATAAATAGAGCTGTTGGCTTCAAAAGTTCTTTGTCACTACAACCATTAATAGATCTTGTGTGACATTATAATATTGATATCCTTCCAAACAATTTTGCATGAAAATACAGTGACTTGTCATCTCTCCTCTTATGTTTCAGTACAAAATTCAGCTCAACATCTAGCCTCAATCAAAATGTATCACAGAACAAGTAGGTCATCATTTTTGTTGTTCTTTTGATTACTCTCACATTCAGTTCAACATCAGTAGATGAAACTCATGTGTATTTTATTTTGTACTTTTCCAAAATGCTCTAATCTAATATAACTTGAATATTGTAGGAAATCGACTAAACAACTAACTCGGTCACTTTATTCCTGTCTATGTGTTCAAAAGCTTTATCTTTTGCCCTTACTAGATTTGATATTATTATAATCTCTCAAGTACCTAGGTAGTAATAACATTATTATTAGTTCTTTGCATATGTTGTATACTGTCCATTGGCTCTTGTATTTTCAAATTCAATTGTAAGAAATATTGAACCATTACATCCACAGAAGATTTTAATAGGAACATAAATTTTTTTTCAACATTACTTAAATATTAATATTTTTGTTGTTTTTGCATATCTTCACTTCTAGGCCACCAAGTAATGTTAGTATAAAGAGAACACTATCATCAAGTAATTCTCACAGGAGGTAAATTATGTGTTGTGTGTTAAGGTGTTTTCTTTGGTGTTATGTAAAATCATTATTTTCTCTTGTTTATTGATAAGGTGTCAATTGATTGTTGGAAAATACCATGCTTTTTTCCCTCTTATTTCTGATCTGTTCTCTCACAAGTTCTAAGGTCAAAATTTATCAATATGAAACACTCACATAGTTACTGTAACAACAGTTTGTGTAAATTAATACTTATAATGTTTAAGTGGTTAAGGTATTGTTTAATGTTACAATGATTATTTTTTATTCTATATTACATTAGATAATTATAATGAACTGTTTGAAAATATTGGTGGTATTAAGAACACCTGATATTATGAACACAATAATTGCATATTTAATGTGAAGAAGGTACTTCTATTTTTTTGAAGAAGGTATCTAATTCATTGTTTTTATTATTTCAGTGCTCTCAAACCAGTTGTTCCCAGAACTATCCAAAATGCTAAAGGAGCCATTCCAAAACCACCTGTTTTGAAGGTACCAGGAAAGCAGATACTACAAGCAAATGTATGTAAATACTTTTAAGTCACTTTCAAGTATGGTATTTTAAGCCTAATTATGTTAGTCATGCTAAACAATTCTAGTTCTTGTGCAGTTGAAAAAATCAAATTGTAACTCAATGTCTAGAGCAAAAAAGTCATTAATTTTAGAATGCCATTGATTTCTACTAAATAGGTCTGACTGGGGTATATTTAACAGGGAGAAAACCAGTGTCTTGCTAGAGGACTAGCAGATAATATACTAACCAACTCCAATGTTTTCCAAGGATTTGATTGCTTGTAAAGAAAACAACCAAGCTCTCATAAAGAAAAAGCCCAAGGTTCATTGCATATTGAAATATGTGGTTCAGGATGAGCCAACTTTATTTTTTCTTTCATTCACAATAAATTATTTATTTTACAGAAAGTGCTACGCCGCAATGACTCCACAGCTTCTTTGTGCTCTCAGCTGGAAACAAACAAAGTGGAAGCCAACAAGGCATCAGCATTGGACCTTGAGAAATGCGAGCAAGAACTGAACAATGTCTCCTTAGAGGAAGATGTAGATGAGAAGGATGTTGGTGACCCATTCCTGTTAGGAGACTACGTGAAGGACATTTACAGCTACCTCTTTGAGCTTGAGACTCGTTACACCATCCAGAAGATTACCTCCTTGTAAGTTAAACCTTTGCTCTATACTACAATCATTCTAGATGCTACAATCCAGTTTACAAATTGTCAATTAATTAATTTAGACTTTTACCACATGGTTTACACAAAATTTCAATTTCAATTTCTAAAATTTCTAAACTTGTTAAAATTACTTGACTTGTAGAATGATTGATACACTTATTATTTTTATATTTTTACAAGACTGGTAGAAGTTCCACAAAAGAAGCACCAATTATCACATTGACCTGTATTTAGATCTTTTGTGACAAGTTGATTCTATTTAATTTTAATGTCTTGATTTTAATGTCTCCATTTGCTAAGAACTGTACCAGCTAACCACATTAAACTTACCCAGCCTAGGTAAGGCTGGAAATGCCAGCCTCACAAGATACAAATTATCTTGATTTTTCTCTTCACATGCATGATTTTAAAAACAAATATCTTTAATATGGGTTGCAACCTAAATAATACAACTAATACACCCTAGAAAGTGATAATTGTAAAATTGTTGATGAAGAAGTATTTTAATGTATGAATTTTTTAAGAAGTATCCATAACTAAGGATATTTTCTCTTTGATTTACAGACGGGCTCTCCTGGACAGAAGAAAAATATCCTGCCCAAATACAGGACCATTCTAGTGGATTATATGGTGGACATGCAAGTACAGTACTCCCTATTCCCCGAGACACTCTTCCTTGCTGTGTATATGCTGGACAAGTATCTTGAAGTGAGTCGAGAGTACAGGGTTCAGAAAAAATTGGAATGATGATTGATTTTGATGAAAATTTATATAAAATAACATATTTCAGATGATATATCTATGTACGAGATTTTGTTAGGTTTTTGTTTGCCAGGAAAGAAAAATTGTTATGTAGTGCAGGGTCCACCAATTAAGGTTTGAAATATAATATTTTTTTATAGCTGTTGAGCTCGCCTAAGTTTAAATGTCCTTAAAAAAATGATGTTCCATTCCAGCTTGTTTAAAATGGTAGTACAGTAGTAGAAGTTTTAATCCAGCCAATATTTTAGTTTCTGTTTGCAATCCCTATCAATTTTTAAAACTCGAAATTCCCTGAGTTAATTTATGTTAATGAAGCAATAAAAATAACAATCTTTGAGTCTGTAACCACGTGTGACAGACACATCATTTCTCCTCCTGCTGTCCTCAATGAACATTCGAAGTGACTTTTCCTTTAATATTCCTCTATCTTTGCCTTTAATATGTTGTAGTCACTGTGGCAGAGCGAGTTAGCGCGCTAGGCATTGCACACATGGTGACCTGGGTTCGATTCCCAGCGGGGGAGATTTTTTCTGCTCTGTACTTGGATGTTCGGGGTCCACTCATACCTCGTGAGGAAAAATGAGTAGCTGCTTTAATGTGAAGCAGCGACCAGTGGCAGAATCTTAGGCAAAAAAATAATACAAGGTATTGAAAATTAAAGTGGTAAAGTCCTATGATTCTGCGCTACCCACTAAAATTGTGACATAATAACACAAAGAAAAAGCATTATTATTATTATTATTATATAATATTTTTTTATAGCTGTTGAGCTCGCCTAAGTTTAAATGTCCTTAAAAAAATGATGTTCCATTCCAGCTTGTTTAAAATGGTAGTACAGTAGTAGAAGTTTTAATCCAGCCAATATTTTAGTTTCTGTTTGCAATCCCTATCAATTTTTAAAACTCGAAATTCCCTGAGTTAATTTATGTTAATGAAGCAATAAAAATAACAAGAAAAAAACCTGTTCCTATTTCAATAAGACCATTGCAATCAGACAAAAAGACTGTTGAAGTTTCTCGGTGAATTTGACTCCTGATTCCAAGTAATTGTGTGTGTGCAGTGCACTGGTAGTCAAGTGGTAATCTAGTAATCCAGGTACCGTAGGGATCCGTTGGTTCAAATCCCACCCAGTGCATGAATTTTTCTTCATTAATTTGAGTTTCTGACCACTTAATAATACAACTGAGGCTTAGGTGGTAGAAAATGCTTTGAGCACTCACCTCACCTGGTGGTTACCTTCCTCTAATGGGATTATTATACTATGTTAAAAATTGAAAGCTGTTAGATTTACCCTTTTTTTCTTCTTTAAGTTGGAGCCCTCAGTGACAAAAGGCAACCTGCAATGTGTTGGAGTGACAACCATGTTCCTCGCAGCCAAGTATGAAGAAATCATCATGCCCGATGTGACCGAATTCGCCAATATGACTGAAAACTACGTAAAAGTGAAGGACATTCTGGCCATGGAGGTGTTAATCGTTCAGAAGCTGGGCTTTGACTTCAGCCGACCCCATCCTCTGGCTTTTCTCCGACGATTCTCCAAAGTTGCCAAAGTGAGTTCTCCTTTTAAAAAGTGGAGTAGTTATCGCGGCTCAGTGAAGGAAATTATACGGCTTAGCATGCTTGAGTTACCCGGGTAGAAAACTTTACAGGATGTCCGGGGTCTCCTCATACCTCGCGAGGAAACATGAGTAGACACTTGTATGAAGAAACTGGCACCATTGCCAGAGTACAAAGAAAATAATACTCTTATAAGTGTAAAATAGGATTTAGAGAAGAACGAGGCTCTTAGTAATGCTACGCTACCCACAAACATTGTGAAGAAGCCCTTGTTTAGCATCAAAGAAAAACCAGGCAATTCAAATGTAAACAAGCTATTGCATGGATTGGGGCCTACCCAATGCTTGGATATTTTCCACATATCTTAGAGTATGTGATAATAAGACTCTGAAGGTTATGTGGTAGAAAATGATTTGAGTATTAACCTTGCCTACTGGTAACCTTCCCCTCAAAGACGAGAAGATTATTATTATTAGTACTATCATAACATCATGAGATCTTTTTGTGGGGAGATGAGATTCATTCTTTTGTTATACTTATTTACAGCAATATTTATTTACAATAAATTTTAGGAATTCCATCAGTTATTGTTGGTGATAGGTTTCAGACAGATAGGTTTATACAGGGTGGGGCAAAAGTCTGGAAACCCTTGAATAACTTTCGAATGGCTTCTTCGGTAAAATTAAAATTTTGTACGGTAAACCGGGGTAATAAGACCTTCTTTTAGAGTGTGGTCGATTTTTGTTACCGGCTCCCATGTCGGGGCCAGGGGGGCCAACTTCATTTTTTTAAATACGAACCCCCACCTTGCGATACATTTTTGAAAAGGTCTTTAAATAAGAAATACATTGTTGCAAATTTTATTTTTTTAATATTAACTGTTTGAAAATTGCGTCCAACTTTGTGTATGCAGTAAAGTCTGGAAACCCCTGAATATCTTTCGAAAGGGCTTTCTCAGTAAATTTAAAATTGTGTACGGTGATCCTTGGTAATTAGACCTTATATTAGAATGGGACCGATTTTTTTTTACCGGCCCCCATGTCGGGGCCAGGGAGGCCAACTTTATTTTTTTTAATACAAAACCCCACCTTGCGATACATTTTGGAAAGGTCTAATTACCCCGACTTACCGTGCACAATTTTAAATTTACTGAGAAAGCTCTCTCAAAAGATATTCAGGGGTTTCCAGACTTTACTGCATACACAAAGTTGGACGCCATTTGCAAACAGTTAATACTAAAAAAAAAAAATTGCACCAATGAATTTCTTATTTAAAGACATTTACAAAAATGTATCGCAAGGTGGGGGTTTGTATTTAAAAAAATGAAGTTGGCCCCCCTGGCCCCGACATGGAGGCCGGTAACAAAAACCGACCCCACTTAAAAAGAAGGTCTTATTAGCTCGGTTTACCTTACAAAATTTTAATTTTACTGAAGAAGCCATTCGAAAGTTATTCAGGGGTTTCCAGACTTTTGCCCCACCCTGTATTTTGTTTGTTTGGAACTGTGGATATTATGTAGAAAAACATTTTTCCCCCTCTTTCTATCGAATCTTTGCAAGTTTTGTTTGGTCTGGTACTGTTCTGTAAAGTGCTTCAGGATATTCAACTTAAGTTGGCTAGAGACCATCACTCCCCCACCAGCTCTAGCCAAGCTGGCTACAACAACAACAATAACAATAGGTAAACTTATTGTGATCACATCAAACTTATTGTGATCACATCAAACTTATTTTGATCACATCAAACTTATTTTGATCACATCAAACTTATCGTGATCACATCAAACTTATTGTGATTACATCAAACTTATTGTGATCACATCAAACTTATTGTGATCACATCAAACTTATTGTGATCACATCAAACTTATTGTGATCACATCAAACTTATTGTGATCACATCAAACTTATCGTGATCACATCAAACTTAGGTATTGTGATCACATCGAACTTATTGTTGACTAAATCATTTGCATCTTTACAGGCTGGCAAGTTCTGTCACATCTACGGCAAGTACTTCATTGAGCTTGCACTCAATGACTACGCCTTGGTTCATGAGCGTCCCTCCAAAGTAGCAGCTGCCGCTCTCTACTTAGCCAATGTGTAAGTATGAGAAATATATGTATATCTTTTTGTGAAATAAGCTTATAAGTAAAGGGTTGATACCCCATCAATCCTTTCCACACTCATGGACAGGGAAAGTAAGTAAGTATGAGAAAAATAAGGCAACCATTTTTATGGTAAAGTAATATTGGTAAATAAAAGATATTATTATTATTTCTTTTTACTAATACTTTAATTACAAAGTCCCATTTATTGATTTAATAAGATACTAGCTGGTTACACCCGCCGCTTCGCCAGCCCATCAGACACACATACACACCAAACCATACACACACACGCACAGAAAAGTAAAAAAAAAAAAAATGTTGTCACCCATCCATTTTTTGACCTTACCCGGCGTAGCTAAAGAACGGCTCATCAGAATTTTGCGATCGATATGTCAAATGAAAGCTCAGTCCCCCTGCCAGATTTTTAACCTCAGCTTTCAATATTATTTTAACCATGTACAATCTTTGTATCTCAGCAGAACTTAATCAATCTCCATCCAACCAACGAATATATTTAAAAATTATAATATTAATAAATGCTTTAGAAGACAATTATATGTTTTAGATGCCAGCTCCATCTTCAAAGGGTGTTGATACAATTCTTCTTCTTGAACCACGAATTCTCAATGACACAGCTCGAATTAGTTCGTATTCTAATTTTTATATATTATAATCAAGCTACCGACCTCGGTAGCTTGATCGATAAGGCGGCGGACTTGTAACCTGGAGGTCGGTGGTTCAAGTCCCGGTTTCAGCGTAGATTTAGTAAAGCTAGTTTGAGTAGTTGTGATATTACGAAAGTGATTAACACAAATATGATAACTTTATATTATAATAATTTGTATCTTTTTATTGATCATAAATTTAATCCAACGAAATGATTTTATTTATTTTATATGGTCTTACTATTGCAGAGCCAACAGGACTGACATGCGGAACTTCTGGTCTCGCACACTCATCCACTACACGCGCTACAGCGAGGAGGAGATCATGCCGGTGGTGTGCAAGCTGGCCCAGGCGGTGCTGGACAATGCAGACGAGAAAGCTCCCAAGTACAGGGTGAGTGGAGATTGCCCTGTTTTTTTTTTCTTTAAATCAATTTTTAAACTGTCCCGGTAGCTCAGTGGTAAAGGCGGCACTCTGTGAATCCAAAGTTTCCAGAGGTCGTGGGTTCGAAACCCAACCGGGACATGACAAGTTATCCTCCCATTTGGGATTTTTACCACATATTAATATGTCTTGGGCTTACTGCTGGAATAATGGGACTTTAGTAGTCTTAATCCGGCAGTATAAATAAGGCGATATTATTATTATAATAATATAAAACATGATTTTCAACTACTCTACAGAGGGTTGTCAACTGACAAAGTATACATTCAAACATTTTTGTCATATGTCAGTTAAACATTTCAGGGAAATTAAACTTTGATAAAGATATTCAACATGCCATCGACGCCGTCTGTAAAGTAGATATTACTTTGTAGGAGTATTTGTACTTTGTGGGAGTACATTTTACCATCCATGTTTTCATATGCAATTTTCATGTACGTTTTTCTTCTTCTCAAAACCTTTTTTACAAAGTTTAGTAGAAATAATGAAATGATTGTGACTACTGACCGTAGTCCACAGATCCTGAGTTCGATTCCCTGTTGATGCAGACTTTTCACAGAGAAAATTCTGTTCCCTCCGAACACGTGAGGCTGGCATCTCCGGCCTTACCTAGGCTGGGTAAGGTTAATGTGGGTAGCTGGTACGATTTCCAGCGAATCGAACGTGAAACCCCGTCCTAATCAGATCGTAAAATCAAATAGAATCGTTGGCGTTATAAAGGGCATCCAGCCGTAAAAAGTATGCCACAACTAACCAACCTCAACCATGATGATTTGATTCTTGTTTCTGTCCAGACAAAGTATTTCTGTTTGATAGATTTAATATAAATTATTCATGATTATTATTTTTATTATTTAACACTTTATTGGTCAACTACATACATTCAACAAAATGGGACATGATAGAAAAAAAAAAAAAAAAAAAAAAAAAAAAAAAATAGAATATGTAGTGAACCAAGGGCGAGGTTAAAGATTGTGGCTTTCTCTTCCACCGAACCCCAACATGTATTGACATATTTGTCAATACATGTTTCAATAATTTGTGAATTTTTTGAAAAAATACACAGATTACTTCAATAATACCGCTTTCCAAGTAGTTACATGGCATACAGCATGTATTGACATATATTTATTTATTCATGTTCTCTCTTCATACAGGCGGTCAAAGACAAATACTCCAAAACTGCCAACTCCCGAGTCTCAGTGAGCACCACTCTCATCTCTCCCTCCACAGCCATCCGAGCTCTGGCCGCCAAAGCATCCGGCTAGATATCAAGCATCTAGCTAGATATCTAGCATCTAGCTAGAGATATATCTAGCCCCTGTACAGTATGATTATAATGATCTAGGGAACTGCCTAGCTCCCCGCCTATCCTAATGTACAGTTGAATCTCTCCGTGTTGCACGAAGTTTTGTATTGGACTATGTGTTTTATAATACATTTTACTAGTGTGTAAGGAAAAAGTTGATGGCGTTTATTTTGAATAAGTAATACCACTCTTTTTTGTTTTATTTTATCTATTCTTAGTGGGCATTTCCAAGCAGGTTGTCAGTGCTAACTTCATCAAATTTCGCCCTCAACATAGGGCTGTAGGTATTTTGTTGACAATGATTTATTTTTGGCAAAGGTTCTCCTTTTTTTGTCTTTATTATAGGGCAGTAAGTTTTGGGAATATTGATTTTGTTTTGTCATATTTTGACTATATTGACTTTGTCCAAATAATTAGATGAACAATGTTATTCTTGTGGTTTTAAATTTGGTAGGAAGTGAACAAAGTTTTAGCTGTTTCAGTAATTCGTGAATTTTTTGATAAAATACACAAATTATTTCAATAATACCGTTTTCCAAGTAGTTACATGGCATACAGCATGTATTGACAATTGTGTTGAAAATATGCTGATTCACATTGAAGTGTTAGCGATGTTAGCGACCTAACTTTATTTAATAATAGCTGGTACTCAAAGCACTGAAGATTCCACAAAATAATCAGGTTTACATGTATACGTTTAAGAGGCTAAGCTATTTTATTGATCATTGCCAAGTTTATGTTAAACATTGTTTCAATATTCTAAGTGTGTGAGGACTGTGAGGTATATGTCCCTCCTTGTTAGTATATTTAAGCGCCTTGAGAAAAAACAGTTTTTTCATTTTTGCGATTTTAGAAGAGTCCTCAATTTTTCTCAGTAATTTTTGGCGCTGTAAAAACAAATGATTGAATCTCTTGATACAATACAAGTTGATATGAGATAATTTCGATTCACATTAGTGATTTTTCCTTCGATGTGTCTGCCTATATCATGTATTGTATAGTATCCTGCGATTTTCAAATTCATTTCAGAATACTTCAAAGCCTGAAAGGAAGTATTATTGAGTTAACCAACTATTTCCCTCACTTTATAGTTAACTCCCTCTCTCTTCTCCCACCTTAATTGTAAATATTTTCGTTAGTTTTAACTGATTGCTTTTTTGTGTACCTCAATAGGTTTTTTGAATTCTATTAGATTTAAGACTCCTAATCGTGAGTTCTGAAGTATCAACTTACGAATTTATCTGTAGTATGATTGATAGTTAAGTAAGTTTTATTAACCTCTATTCCTCATTCCAATTTTACAAAACTAAACAATATAGATAAGAAATGTGTTTTCTATTAAATTGTGTCTTCTTATTAATTATTCCCTTGCATTTTTCACAGTAAATTAACATGCTGAATAAATTGATTTCAAGCTGAAACAGTATGAAACTCAATTCTTGCCGTATCATATCATCCGAAAATATCATATGTGTATTGAAATTTTTTCTTCCTTTACTTGAGAAAACTAAGTGCGGAATTAATAGACGTTTTTGTAATACCTCTGCGGCGCGAAGTCACGGATTGCGTACTGTGTAAGATAGGGAAAATCGACACTTACCAACGACTTAAGTTATTGATGTTGTCTATTAATTCCGCCTTAAGTCTCGCTGGACGTTGCTTAACTTCGGTGATCCTACGAGAACCGGTACATTCAACGCGCCATCGACGCTGGCGTCGTTTGTTTGGTTCAACTTGTTTGTATGTATTTGTATGTTTGGTTCAAATTTTCTAAGTTTGGTTCAACTTGCACTTCTTTTTCAAATCTATTATGTCTGAAATAAAAATTACTAATTGGCAGTAGCAAGAAAGAAAAAACGAAAACACCTTTTAGCTTTGGATTCTAAAACAAATTTAATGTATAGTGAAATATAATTATGGATGATAGTAAAATATTGAAATAAAATGGTAAATTAACTTAAAAAATAAACAATTTTCAAAGGAATAACAAGGAATATTTAGATATTATTTTTCCAACAAATATAATTCATATTCTAAAACTAACACACACGATATTGCTATTGCTGCATTTCAGCAATTAACTTATTACTTTGAAAAAATTACAAGCCCAACTTTACCTAGAAAGTAGAAGCAAAATATTGAGATATCTTACTTGCAACATGTGAGACCTGAAATTGGAGGTAACCGTCAAATATCTTAGAAAATCATCTGACTTTACCTCAAAGTTATTTTTAAACACAAGATATAATAATAATATCGCTTTATTTATAATGCCCGATTAGGACTATTAAAGTCCCATTATTCCAGCAGTAACCCAAGACATTATTATGTGGTAAAAATCCCAAATTGGACAATAACTTGTCATGTCCTGGCTAGGTTTCAAACCCACGACCTCTGGATTCTCTGAGTTCCGTCTTTACCACATAGCTACCGGGGACCGGGACAGACAAGTAGTTGATAAGTATCATTATTATGACCTTTTGACGTTTTTAGGATTCATGTGTGTGCCTACAATCCTACATTACCAGGGACCTCTAAAATGTATGGAGAAACATTTCTATCTGTGCAGATGTGTCAGGAGGGTATATGTATACTTGTATATGACATTGTATGATGGTCAATCAATTGCTAGCAAAAGTCTATATCATGATCCAGTTTGAAAATCTTTGTTATGTCATTGAACATTGAAATATTTATTCACAGATCCTGGAATTTGAAACATTTCATTAATACCTTACAATGAAAACGCTGACACTCAGTTACAGACCAAGTTGATAGAAATGTTCATATTTGCCTGGTGGTTACCTTCCACTAAAGAATGTTGTTATTATTTCTTAAACATTAGATTGCTAATTCATAACTTCCAACTTAATACCAGGGGCATATACTAGTCCACAATTTTATGCATGATATCAACTTTAAAACCAGTGAATAATTCTCAGAGCCATGCCACGGGAAGACATTGTCCACGGGCCGCGGTAATGTAGGTACTGATTTAGGTTTTGACATCATCTATCTCTTATTTCAACTTAATCTAATAATACTTAGAGCCTAGTGTAATCTATACCAGCGGTCGGCAACCTGGGGTCCGCGGACCCCCGGGGGTCCGCGAGAGCTAAATTGGGGGTCCGCGAAGCCATTTCAGGATTTAAAAAAAGAAGAAGAAAAATAGCTCATGAACTCGAATCATAAATAGTCCGAAGTACCCTACTTCCCCCTAACTACTTTTCTTTCATACCCCCCCTTTGGTAATGTGGGGGTCCCTTAAAAATTTTCGAGATAAGATAAGGTCCGCGTAGTTCAAAAGGTTGCCGACCGCTGATCTATACTATTCTATACAACTGCTATGTGTCGCAATATAATTATATCACTTGATGATATTAAAAATACTTGAAAAATATTAATTTCATATTACTAGTAACTAATATGCATAACCAGCTTTTATGGTGAAATATTTCCAGATTACATACATCAGTATGACGTCATAAATTTTATTATCTAATCTTTGTAATAAATTTTTCCTGAATAACTTGGAATATTTTATTTAAAAAATATAACATTTGCTGGTTTATTTGACAATCATAGGTATTGGAGAGAAAACAAAAAATGATGAAATTAGAACTGATAGCAAACTAAAACCACCATAAAAGTCTCCTCTAGAGAGTTTCTTAATATTCTATCTAGCTTTATGTTTTACTTCCGATAAATTTCTAATATTAGAAATCGGAAGTATTGTGTTCGTTTTTGTAAAAAAAAATATTTTTTTGCTCCTATTTCAATTTTTTTCTATTTCAGAGGATACCACAGTTGTCAAAAGTACTTTCACACATGCAGAGATTTCTATGATGGGGCCCAAATGAGATTTTTTGTTGTTGAAATTTAATTGCAATTTTTTTCGAGCCTTGAATAAAGAAAAGATAAATTTGGTATTCAAAGAAAACCAGAACTATAAACTTACAATAAGTGAACATAATATAGTTAGTACCTAAGTTTTTCATGGTATAAGAAAAATAAAAATAACTAAAACCTAATCTATGGAGATAATATTATGTAGTTACTCAAGAAATTTCTAGTTTTCTACATAAATTTCAATATTTTAAATGAAGATGGGTTAGATATAAGGAATGTTTATGAAAATAATATTCTATGATCAACAGTTTAGAAGAACTTATTATCTTTGGGGTATTTATAAACGAGAAGTATTATTGTAAACTATATAATAATAGACGCTATTCCAAATATGGGTTAAAACAACAAGTTTTCAACTCAAGAATAATAGCTCAAGCCAAATCTATTTTATTTTACCATACTTATGACTTGTTGGATTTTATCTTACATTAATTAATGTTGGAATTGAAAAGAAAACCTAAAATATTCAAATGGGTGAAGCTAGTCCAGCAATCGAAACATATTTTTTTTTTGACAACAGAACTACTTACTTTAATCTCCTAGGCAAAATATTATCTTGCACTTATTTTCTATCAAATATACAAATATATAATGAGGAGTATCAGATTTAATCAGAGGATGTTTGGATTAAAATTGAACCCAGCTTGGATTTGAGTTGGAAGGTTGAGAAGAATCACTTGATGTCCTGAAAATGTAAGAAAAGTTTAAAATGGTAATAGTTATCAGATGAAAAGATGCAGCCAAAGGGGAGTGTTGGTCTTCAGCTAACTTACGGTGTTATGTTCTGGACTAAATATTCTTAATAATTCTTAATCACACATGTTAAAATACGTGTGGTGATAAACCCTTGTTCACTAGTTAAAACTGTGCACATCAGAAGTTATCTACTTTTAGATTTCTAACCCCCAACAGCATTGTCCTTAATGGATAAATTTAACCATAAACTTAATTGGCTATTAGTCATTTCATGGTGAATAGTTTCTATAAGTTTTTGATGAAGAAATTAACACCATTAGTGATCAAGTGAATTTCTTCCATTAAATAATGATATACCTAGAGGGCATAAGGAGACAAGCTATGTCTGATGGTTTTACAGCAATGAGGATACTTGAGAACAAGAGTTGGAATAAACATTGGAAGAGCGACGAGCATGTGTGTACGAGGGACAAGAAGAAGATACCGAAGTGGAGAGTTTCTTAGGATTTGAGTAATAGAGAGAGAGAGAGTTTATTTATATAAATATAAAAAAAGTTTTTTTTTTACCTAGAGGGCTGGGCTGGTGCTGCACTGGTGAAGTCCCCCCAGTTGTTAGCGTTGGCGTTCACTTGATGAATGGGGGAGGAATTCTGGGAGGGGGCAGCAGGGGGTGAAATCTTGGAGGTGCCTGAGCCAGGGGGTGGGGGAAGGAGACCCCCCGTGCTGGAAGGTCTAGCCTTGGCTTTACTCTGTCCATCAGCACCATCTTTTTTCTACAAACAAAATAAAAAACATTTACAGCTGAACAACAATTTGCTGTAGAAAGTTGAAACGGAGACTACTCTTACAATTCAGGTGTAATCTAATGCTGGGTCTACACCAAGTGAACATTTTTAGCTAGGTAAGAACCTGGCATAAGGAGACAAGTCATGTTCTGATGGTTTTACAGCAATGTTGTCTTGCAGGATAGGCTTGAGTCCACTAGGAATATATAAACTATCTTGTTACACATATTTTGCATTAATACTACATATTTGCATTTCCCCCACACACTTTTTTCAAGTTTTAATTTTGGGTTTACACCTGTGTTATGGACTTAATGGAAATATTAGCATTAGAAAATACACAATGCTAGTATTTTTTAAAAAGGTTTTATCTATAATAATGGTATTTTATTAACTGTCAGTCCCAGTAGCTCAGTGGTCAAGGTGTTGGTCTGGTAATCCAGAGGTTGTGGATTTGGTATAAACCCAGGACATGACAAGTTATCCTCCCATTGATTTGGGATTTTGACAGCATAATAATATAATATGGACTTATTGCTTGAATAATGGGACTTATTAGTCCTAAATAGACAATATAAATAAGGCATTAATATTGAGTAACTAATGGAAAACCAATCATGTATTAATCACCCAAGGCCCATAGAACACCTATTTCATTATGCCATAGCTTTTTCCAGGGTAATTCTGATGATTTAAAATTATTACTGTGGTTTTTTTTCAAGTGTGAAACAATGAAGAAAAATTAAGAAAAAAAAAAAAAAAAAAAAAAGAAATATATTATATGTACATAAATTAAAATAACACAATTTCTTCTTTATCTCTATTGCATTTTTCTGTTGAAAAGGGAAATTGCCAGTTCAATTATTAGATGTTCCTAATCAAATGCCTACAATATTATTTTATAATTCATACCGTAATTTTCATATTGATTTTGATGGTTTCTCCTTCCTTGAATTTGAGATCTAATTCTTGTTTGGGTTCTTCTTTTTCCTTTTCTATTTCTTCTGTTTTCTTGAGCCATTTGAAATGATCTTGCAGAGCCACATTCAAGTCAAAACTATCAGAACGGTCTGAAAATCCTAGCCCTATGAAAGCTTGTCTCCCTGAAAATGATAGTAAGATAGATAAAACAGTTGAAAGAAGACAATAATAAATCAATGAATTGAAATCTTTGATGAAAATGGCTGAATCCATTGGAGACATTTCAAAGTGTTTCTTAAATGGCACTGAGTTGTGAATATGAATAATTAAAGAAGTGATGGATAAATATAGTACTTCTGGATGAATTAAGTAACTGTCTTGACTTCTAAATGAGTTATTTTTCTAACATCAAAAAAGTGGTATGTATGTACAAAATATCCTAAAAGCAGTAAATCATAGTGAAAATATTTTGCATACAGAGTCAAGATATAATTTAATTTATTTTTTCAATCATAATCTCTATATATAAATGAGAAATATGGACGGGCTTTGTGGCTTTGTGGCTTTGTGACTTTGTGGCTTTGTGTGCAGCAATTGTTTAGGCGAAACGGTAAGAGATAGCGAAAAATTGATGAGAGATGACCCCAAGTAAAATTGCCGGAAAATACCAGGAAAATTATCAAAAGTCCGAAATTCCAAACCGTCCTTGAGTTATGACCTTCCTCAAGTATTTCCTTGAGGAAGGGTCCGATTTTAAGACAGTCTTTGCCCTGGAACTTGAAATCTATCGCGAGGACCTATATTTTTTATTATTTAATAACACATTAGACAAAATTAACTTTCTTTTAATTCATTTTAGGCCACATTCTGACGTACCGTTCTGGAGATATAAGCCAGAATGTTCGATATTTCGACCTTTTTTTCAGACTTTTCACGTTTTTTAGCAGATTCCAGCGCGGAACTTAAAATTTGTCGCGAGGACCTATATTTTTTATTATTTAATAACACATTAGACAAAACTAGCTTTCATTTAATTCATATTAGGCCACATTCTGACGTACCGTTCTCGAGATAGAAGCCAGAATGTTCGAAATTTCGACCATTTTTTCAGACTTTTCACTTTTTTTTTACAGATTCCATCACGGAACTTAAAAGTTCTCGCGAGGACCTATATTTTTATTATAAAAACTGTCTGAGAACATCGCATGATTTTATTTGAGCCCTTTGTTGCCATATTCTGACAAACCGTTTTCGAAATATGGGCCAGTTTGCTACATTATCAATATCCGCTATGATAGATTTGGCTCGGGATTTTGAAATTTACAGCGATGATGGTTGTGTGTGTGTGTGTGTGTGTGTATGTGTGTGTGTGTGTGTGTGTGTGTGCGTGTGTGTTTGTGTGTGTGTGTGTGTGTGTGTGTGTGCGTGTGTGTTTGTGTGTGTGTGCGTGTGTGTTTGTGTGTGTGTGTGGTGATGTGTGTGTGTGTTTGTGTGTGTGTGTGGTGATGTGTGTGTGTGCTTTGTGTGTGTTTTGTGTGTATTATGTTGTGATGTTTTGTGTGTGTGTGTGTGTGTGTGTGGATGGGTGTGTGTATGTGTGTGTGATGTGTGTGGGTGTGTTGTGTGTGGTGATGTGTGTGTGTCTGTGTGTGGGTGGGTGGGTGGGTGGGTGTGTGTGTGTGTGAGTGGGTGTGTGTGGATGGGTGTGTGAGGTGTGTGTGATGGCTTGGCGAAGCGGGTGCAGCCCGCTAGTATGTTATAAATGTCAAAATAGGTAGTCCAAAATATATAACTTGCCAATTTTATTTATCATCTGTGATGAAAAAGTAGTAAGCATTTCATAATAAATAATCATTTGCCAACATTACAATACTTCCTCTGGCTCAAATATGTAAACAAAGCCTGTTCTTTTGTTGTATGAAGTGATATCATACAGACTGTTAAAGTTTAAATAAATTCTACAAGTAACATAGAAAGGTTTTTAAAAACTCCAAAGGGGCTATAAGCCATGGACAAAAATCTTTCCAACCAGAAAAAGGTTTCAACTAGTCTTACAAGAATAGAAAAATATCTTACCACCATCATCTTTTATTCTCAGAACAAAGTATCTGGAAGAGTCACTAACTGTTTCAATAGCAACGCCTGGATAGGTATCAATGGGACACTGGGCAAATAACTCTCCAGAATTTTTATCTTCCAACTTCAGTATGCATTCTTTGTCCTTGGTAACAAGTCTCATTCTGCCAGTCCATTGAGGTTCTTGTAGATTCCAATCAGCTGCCCTAAAATTTTTATTTAATAATAATAATATAATAATAATAATAATAATAATAATAATAATAATAATAATAATAATAATAATAATAAAATATTGCCTTATTTAAACTGTCCGATTAAGACTATTTAAGTCCCATTATTCCAGCATTAAGCCCATGACATATTATTAGGTGGTAAAAATCCCAAATGGGAGGATAACTTGTCATGTCCCGGCTGGGTTTTGAACCCACGACCCCTGGAATCTTTGGATTCACAGAGTGCTACCTATACCACTGAGCTACCAGGACAGGCTGTTGATCAATAATTATTATTGATTTTACTCTCCTTGTAGTACCTAGTCATAGAATTGTTCCAGCCAAAGTCATAATGATTCATCTCACAAGTACCTAGGGTTTAGCTAACTTTGACCATGAAGTTGTAAATCTATAGTTATAATTTATATTACAAAATATTGCTTGTACTCTTGACCTGAGGTGTTTTTATGCTTAACTTAATTATTGTAAACCAAATATTTCCTCAGTAGAGATTTTCTCAGCTATTTAAGGCTAAGTTCACCAAAAGGGGATATTTATTCATCTTATTGATTATATTCCATTGTTACATGAACTTCTGGGTCAGATGATAAACAATAGAGATTTCTCCTTATTTGTTTGAGGAAAAAACTGTTACCTGTATCCTCTGACAGTAGTTCTGGGGGGAATTTTGAACACAAACACTTCGGATTTAACAAGCAGGATGCTCTCATACGAGTCCATGGCTTCAGAATATTTCAATTTTCAGTGCGAGATTGATCACTGATAAGTGATAAGGGAGAGAAAATCTTCAATGAATGAAAACTTTCAAAACTTTTCATACAGATGTACTTGTTGTATTTATATGTGAGAAGTTACATTTTTCATCTCCAAGAGCAATTTGTTTTTACAAATCTTGGCTGGCTTCACTTCATGAAATCAAAGCTGCTGGAGCCGTCTCTCTTCATACGGAAATTTAAAATGTACGGTATTTCCATTGTGTTCATCTGGCAACATCGGTTTCCTTTGATTTGACCATACTTCACAGTTGACAGTAACACTTGACTTGACTTGAAATTTGTAGGTTCATAAAAGTTTAAAATATTAAATTTAAATTGATAATTCTAAGATTAATCGTTAATAAAATCAATTTAAAAAATTTCAATAATCATTATACTTTAGGAAGGAAGACAGCGAGACAGACGTATTGATCAAAGGATTTAAAAGGTAATTTCAAAATGTACACTTTTAACTTCCTACAACCGGTTTAATCACCAAATCAGCTATTGGTATTTGAACCATTTGAAGCCCCTCAATCTCTATTATACATAACTAGCATAACCAATACTTGGTCATTATTGGTGATAATCACATTAAAACAGTACAGTGATTACAGAACGTGGAGGGTTTCTGGAATGGGCTACAGGTATGTTAGTTTTTTGGGAACATTTATAAACTGTCATTGGTGCTAATGTAGATCCTCCTGGTGGTATTGTTACTTGTTAGGTAATCTTAACAATAATGTTAACAATTTGAGTGCACAATGAGCTCAGGTTAAGTACTGGCTGGCCAAGTAGAAGGTCCTGGGTTCAATCCCCAATGCCAACAAAACATTTTATTCATTCATAATTTGGTTACAGTTGTTTGTTAGTGGTACCTTCTGGTTCACTTGTGTTGTCACAGCCCCTAAATGGGAAGTATAGTGTCACTTCTTGCCCATCAGAGGGGAGACATACTACGGGATGGGTAGGCTACAACACAGACCACAAGCGTCTACAGTAGCTCCTGTTTCATGGCTTCAAAATTAAAGGCTCTTAAACCCTCATCTTCCATATTTGTCTCATCTTGTGAAATGTTTTTCCACAGTTTGAGACAATCATGCCAAGCATGGTAGTACTTGTTTTTGCAAAAATAATTAAGATTTTGAAAAAATAGAAAAAAGATCCATGGTACATTTCTTATTCCTGCGCAACAAAAAATGTGTAAAATTGAGTGAGAATTAGGAATATAATAATAACAATAATCTGTATTAAAATTTAAAAAAACTAGCCTCCGTGATGTAATGGTCTGTGCTGTAATGGTTGTGACCACTCCATCAGGGGCTGAGTAATTTGAAGTGTCCAACTTTGGTGGGACACCCTGTATAGCTAGCTGGGGACAAAAAAGTATTATTTCAAAAGTATTTTTAGTTATGATGACCAAGAGTCATCATTGTGCACAGATTTTTTTTTTATGTTCACAATACTTTACTGATATTGATTTCAGAAAAACAGTACCATGGCAGATGACTGGGTTGATGATTGGGATGATGGTCCATCATATAATGCAGCTCCTCCTGTATTTGTTGAGACTTTTCTTAATGTTGATGCAAATACCATTAAAATCAACTCTTCCAAAGTTGGTCAGGTTATAGGTGGACAAGGATCAACTATCAAAGAGTTGCAACAAGAATCAGGAGCAATCATTAAGATTGGGAAAGATGAAGGAGGATACACTTTTATTAACCTGAAAGGTTATACAGACCAAGTTGACTTTGCTAAATCCCTTATAAATGAATTGTTATCAGGAAACAGACCAAAGCTCACTCGAAAAGAACGAGAATGGAATAATACTTACAGTGAAAAAATTGTGAACATCCGTGTTACAAAAGGTAAAGGTCTACAGAGAAAAGAAAACAAGCACTTGATAGATGAAATCAAAAATGAGTCAAAGGCAACCATTTTATTTGGGAATGTTTCTGAGTATGGTGATACAATGGAATTGAAGATCAAAGGAAAAAATCCTGCCATTGAGGAAGCAATGAAAATGTTAGAAAACATTGATTTAGGTAGAGACATTGATCCTGAACCCTCCATGGAATATCTCATGGCAATAGCAGATAAGAAGGAAAGGGACAAGTGGGCAAGAGTACCTAAAATTATTAAGAATGTGTACAAAGAGGACCCAGAAGTTGCGAGGATGACACCTGAACAAGTGGCAGCTTTCAGAAAGGAGAACAATGATATCTCAGTGAGTATAGTTAAAAGTGATGGACAAATAGATGAGAACCCTGACTTTGAAATTCCTAAACCTGTGACAAGCTTCAAACAAGCATTTAAACCATACCCTGAAATTCTTCAGGAGTTGGAAAATCTAAGTTTTACCACACCTTCTCCTATTCAAGCCCAGGCATGGCCCGTTCTTATGAGTGGACATGATATGATAGGCATTGCTCAGACAGGTACAGGCAAAACATTTGCCTTCCTCCTGCCAGCCTTGATACATACTCACCTTCAAACCACTCCAATAGCAGAGAGAGCAGGACCTAATGTACTCATCATGGCACCAACCAGGGAGCTGGCCACTCAAATTGAGCGTGAGGTGAACAAAATTAATTACAAGGGACTGAAAGCTGTCTGTGTGTATGGAGGCAAGGACATAAAACAACAACTAGATAAAATAAATGAAGGCTGTCAAATTCTTATTGCTACACCTGGTCGACTCAATGACTTTGTATCTCGTGCTTCAATAGATCTAAAATCTGTGTCATTTGTAGTGCTGGATGAAGCTGACCGTATGTTGGATCTTGGGTTTGAGCCACAGATTAACAAGACTTCAATATTTATCAATCCAAGTCGTCAGACTGTAATGACAAGTGCAACTTGGAATAGTGCTGTACAGCGTGTGGCAAAGAAGTACATGGTGAATCCAGTGAAAGTCAATGTTGGAAGCTTAGACCTTGCAGCCACGCATACCGTCACTCAAAGAATCATTATAATGGATGAAGAAGAGAAGAGAGATTGGCTCATGGAGTTCTTTGACAATATGGATGAGGAGAGAGATAAGGTAAGATCCATATTTTATTACTTTTGATCATAGGACTTTGATTTGATTAACAAGACATAAAGCCAGCCTTCATGGCGTAATGGTTGTGACTACTGCCTGTAGTTCAGAGATCCTGAGTTCGATCCACGGTCGGAGCAAATTTTTTACACAGAAAATCTGTTCCCTTTGTACATGTAAGGCTGGCATTTCCGGCCCTGTTCCCTTTGTACATGTAAGGCTGGCATTTCCGGCCCTACCCAGGCTGGGTGAGGTTAATGTGGGTAGCTGGTACGATTCCCAGCGAATGGAGGGTGAAACCCCATCCTAATCCTGGACATTAAACCAAATTGGTGTTAGGAAGGGCATCCAGCCGTAAAAAATGTGCCAAAACCAACCAACCTCAACCATGAGGTTGAATAACGTCGACCCTGCTCAAGTGGGATAAGAGAGAGTAAAAGAAGAAGAAGAAGAAGAAGATCATAGGTATTGATTGAATCATCATATTATTTTCTAAAAACAGCAAAGCTTGCAATAATTTCAGGGAACTTTTTTTCTTTTGCTTCTTGGTGGGAAACTGAGTTATTAAATTTAAAGCCCTGTGGAAAACTACTGGCATCAAAAAATGTTTTGACTGTAGTTTTTAGTAGTTTTGACAAAACAGTTCAAAAGTATTTATTAATTCAAGTAATGAAAAAATCTTACTGTAAGTGAATCTCTTCCAATTTTTCAGAGGCTGGGAAAGTTCCTTTAATAAGAGTTGGGTGAAAGAGATTACCATAGAAAATAACCCTGCCCCTTTAGTTAGGACATCTGTATGTATTGCATCTCTATTGGTCATTCTTTTTTTTTCTTGTTTCTTTTGTTCTTTATTTTGTATTTTAATTTTATGATTTCTTGTTTGTACATAAGTCCTATTAATAAAAACTTTTTCCTTTTAATAAATAATTCTCACACCATTACCTCTCTGTATAGCAATAGTGATATGCTGTGATCCAAGTTTATCTCATAACTAGACTTCATTTTGTCTACATTCGACTGAGCTGGTTGTAGGGTTTTTAGTGAAACCCTTACAATTCACACTGCGACCTAATTTGATCTATTGTGACCAGTTGATTCTATTTGGTTTTAACGTCCTGATTGAGATAGATTGTCAGGACGGGGGGGATTTTACTTTCGATGGAAATCGTACCAGCTACCCACATTAACCTCACCCAGCCTGGGTATCGCCGGAAATGCCAGACTCACGTGTTTGGAAGGAACAGAATTTTCTTCGAAAAGTCTGCCCCAACCGGGGATCGAACTCGGGATCTCTGGACTACGGGCCGTAGTCTCAACCATCACGTTCGACTGTAATGGAACAGTTTTAATTACTTCCCCAGGTGATGGTGTTCATGGCGAGGAAGACGTCAGTGGCTGCCATGAGTTCTGACCTGGCCGTTCAGTACCGCAAGTCCTGCTCTCTGTACGGGGATCTCAGCCAGGAGGATAGAGAGGTAATTATAACCACGATCCTCATTGCAGAGCTGGTAATCCCTATAGGGTTCACTGTAGGGTGGTCCCGAGTTTGATATAGGGAATACTTCGACCTTGATGATTATTATTTATTAAAGAAACATCTGAATGCACGTGCGCACATACGCTTTCAACAAACGTCTCTGCATAACAAAATCAGCTGAAGGGACAAATGACCCAGACATCCCTACAGTGAGGACTCTGCATACAACCCATAAAATTCTTGCTACCATTTCTTTTACAGCTTAATTGTTTATCTTTAAAAGTGCCGAAACGTATTTTTCTTTCACGAATAGTGGGGAAGTTAAACTTGGAAGAAAATGGAATTTTTTGGAAATACCTAATCTGGAAAAAATAATTACCTAAAAGAAAAACACGGCTCTACTTTCCATCACCCGTAGGATTTAGAAATGAAGCTTGAAAATAAAAACATCATCATATCATCATAGGGTGGCGTCATCGTGAACGATGGTAGCCAGACAGTGGAGGAGTGACTCAGCACTTCTAACACTGTCTTTACAAGGAGGCTAATTAAATTGACAAGGGCCCCCAGAACCAAGCCAATGCTGGTCTACTCCCTGTTTATAGTCCACCAGCCAGACTGCTGGTCTACTCCCTGTTTATAGTCCCCCAGCCAGACTGCTGGTCTACTCCCTGCTTATAGTCCCCCAGCCAGACTGCTGGTCTACTCCCTGTTTATAGTCCCACAGCCAGACTGCTGGTCTACTCCCTGTTTATAGTCCCACAGCCAGACTGCTGGTCTACTCCCTGTTTATAGTCCCACAGCCAGACTGCTGTTCTACTCCCTGTTTATAGTTCCCCAGCCAGAAAAAAACAAACAATTGTCTTTTACTATATATCTTTATTATATATTTATATATCTTAACTATAATTATATCAAATAAACATGGGTTTACCCTGTTAATTTATGAAAATTAAAAAAATAAAAAACAAATAGAAAATCTAACTTCCATTTGACAACTCCAGGTGGCTCTGGAAGACATCACCTCGGGGTACGCGCGCATCTGCGTGGCTACTGACGTGGCGTCACGTGGCTGGACGTACCTGATCTGACTCACGTGATCAACTTCGACTTCCCCTCCCACATCGAGGAGTACGTGCATCGGGTGGGCAGGACAGGTGAGATAGTCACTTGTTTTAAACATGAGCAAGGACTCTTTTATTTATTTATTTATTTACACTTTATTAGGTAATAGGACATATACAATACAAATAAATACAAATGAAAATCTTAATATATAAATGTCAAAGACACTGACTGACCACTCACTGACTGATCATCGCTCTACAGCCCAAACCGTAAGTCCTAGGAAGCTGAAATTTGGTAGGTAGCTTTGTCTTATAGTCTAGATGTGCAATAAGACGGGATTTTTCGAAATTCCCACTACAACACCTGCCATTGGCGAAAAAGGATTTTTTGCTTTCACGGCCATGCCTTGGCCCGCAAAGCGGGCGACAGCCTGCTTGTACAATATACAATATAACAGAAGAAAAAATAAAGAAAAAATAAATAAATATATTTTTTTTTTAAAGCTTTATTAGATAGAACAAAAAATATATACAGTAGAACACAATAAAATATAAAGAAAAACAAAAAGATTAAACATATATACAAGAACGAAAAAAAAAGAGAAATGTCCTACCTAAAGGGCGGGGTTATTGCCTGTGGCAATCTCTTCCACCCAACCCTTAAGTATTACAGACCTCTCTTTAAATATATATTCATCAAAAAGAAAGAAAATTCCATTACTTTCCTTTCTATAGAGGATATTGAAAGTAAAAAGATGAGTGTTTTGCAGGCATTTTTATTTCGAAGCCATGAAACGATCTACTGTAAACGCTTGTGGTCTGTGATGTAGTCCATCTCATAGTATGCCTCCGCTCTGATGGGCGAGAAGTGACACAATACTGCCCATTTAGGTGCTGGGTCAACACGAGCACACCAGAAAGTATCCCTTATAAACAACAGTAGTCAAATTTTGAATATATTAATTTTTTTACTGTCGGTGCGGAAATTCGAACCCGTGATTTTCCGCATGACAAGAGAGTATCTTACCACTTCATCATCATAAGGTGGACAGTGTGAGGATCCTGCGTCCCACAACCTGGCCACCGAAACCTTTTTTATTCTTTTTTTGGGTCCTTTTTATTCTTAAGTCCCTTTCAACTACCACATCAAGACGGAGCATAAAATTTTGACATGCCTGATCAATCCTCTTGAGCTCACTAAACTAGTAGATGAATAAGGGTTGGGTGGAAGAGATTGCCATAGGCAATAACCCCGCCCTTTTGTAAGGACATATATGTTTTATATATTTTTCTATTATTTTTCATTTTATTGTATATATTGTTTCGATTTTTTTCATTGTTTAAATATTTTTTTACACTGTACATTATGTCCAATTACATCTAATAAAGTGTAAAATAATAATAATAATAATTTCTGTTTATTTACATTTTTTTGTGTGGCACACATTGTTTTCCACAGAGTCAATTTCTTTAGTATCATTGAACTAACGTTCTGTCTGCTCGGTTTCACAGGCAGGGCCGGGAAGAGCGGGGAGAGCATCACCCTGATGACCCGCAAGGACTGGGGCCACGCCCACGAGCTCATCCCTATCCTGGAGGAGGGGGGACACGAGGTAAGCTCAGCTTTAGGAGGATTAAAGGAGGGGGGACACGAGGTAAGCTCATCTTTAGGAGGATTAAAGGAGGGGGGACACGAGGTAAGCTCAGCTTTAGGAGGATTAAAGGAGGGGGGACACGAGGTAAGCTCAGCTTTAGGAGGATTAAAGGAGGGGGGACACGAGGTAAGCTCAGCTTTAGGAGGATTAAAATCAGGCGCGGCCGGTGGGAAAATGTTTGAGGGGTATAATAATAATTCCGTGTCCGTGCGATAGGTATTGATACCTAAATCACGGTGGTGATAGGATTATATGGACGCCCAGATCCAACGTCTAATAGGCTCCTTTCATGTCCATTGATTCTATTTGGTTTTAACGTCCTGACTTCGCTGGGTGGGAAAATGTTTGAGGAGTGCGGCCACATAAACCCGAATAAAATGGGATGTATGGAGTCGCTCTTGCAGAATCTAAAGAGTTGGAGTTTGTTAACCATGCTAATCATAATAATAGTATGCATTAATTTTTCTAGAAATGTGTGATACCTTTCATTGTGTACGAGCAAGGTCCATGCAAATCATAATAATTATGCATTAATTATTCTAGAATTGTGTGATAATTTTCATTGTGTACGAGCCAGGACACGAGACTTTCTTTTTTTTTTCTTCTCTTTCGTCTTTTTCGTCTGGGGGGTGCTGCAGTTCCGCAGCTCCTTATCACCGGCCGCGTTTGATTAAATATACCTGTAAAAAATCCATTTAGATCATTCGTATTGTCGAACCTGGATATAACAGAAAACTCTTTTACAAGAGAAAATTTTAGGTCAACTTTTTATTTCCTATAGGAAACTGACCAATTAGAAATCTCTTTATAATAGACTTTTTGCTTTTTCTCTTGGATTCTGATATATCCCCAGGTTCCACTGTATGCTTCATTTATTTGAGTATATTATCACATAATAATAAAGCTCTTTAGGTAGCATTCGGTGTGCTTTCAGTATTAACCTTCTCTAGTGATTTACCTCCTCTCCAAAAAACCTCTCTGTAGTAAAAAAAAAAAAAAAAAAAAAAAAATAGAAAAGAGGAGAGAATTAAATCCCTTCCTTTATTTTACATTTTTTTCTTTTTAACTGTTCAATATCTAATTGCCAATTGTTTGTGTAATAACACTTTGTTGTTGATACAAATGAATCAAATATTATTATGTTATATACCTCTCCAAAAAAACCCATGTATGTTTGTTTTATTATTATTGTTTTCGTGTGTTGCAGATCCCACAGGAGCTGTACGACATGGCGGAGAGGTTCAAGAACCGCCCCCCTCGAGAGTTTGGGGGCGGGCGGGGAGGCAGAGGAGGAGGAGGAGGGAGAGGGAGGGGCGGCCGTAGTGGCGGCGGGGGATTCGGGGGAGATTTCGGTGGCGGCTTTGGCGGCGATTTCGGAGGAGGCTATGGTGGTTTCGGTGGGGGTGGGGGGCGCGGAGGCAGAAGAGGAGGGGGAGGCGGAGGGGGGAGGAGAGATAAGTGGTAAGAACCTTTGTGAAAGGCTGATTGGACGAGAAAGTCGCCCCGCCCTGTCTAATTTGAACCCACCAGTGCCTTCTAGTGGAAGTTGTAAATTATCTTATGAGGATACTGTAAATATTAGTATTTTGTAAATATTTCTATTTTTTTTTTTAATCAGAATTACCTTCTTCAGTCCAAGATGGCTTGATCTGGTATTTTTGTCTTTGTTATGTAGATTTCTTGGTCAAACAAGATTCTACTTTAATTAAAGGAACTATGGAAAATATGAAATAATGGAAAACTTAAAAAAAAAAAAAAAAAAATGGAACTATGAAACTTATAAAATATTGTGCGGTTTTTAAATTATTCATGTGCTCATGCATGAGGTTTAAGTAAAATCGTACTTTAGTAGTTTTACTAAAGTAGATCCAGTCAAATCACACCAAATTGGTGAAAATTTTTCCTAAAAATGAAACATTTCCCTGTTTCATAAAAAATTAATAATAATAAAAAGTATAGGTAAGAATATCCAGTTCTGTATTCAATTTAACCTTCGTTGTTATGGACGATTTTTTGTCCAGTGAACTTATTCACAATTTGAAGATTGATTTAATTAATATCCAAACATTATTTTCATAACTTATTTACCTCTCCAAATCTCTTCTAGATTCGTAATGTTGAAAGTACGTCCATTGAATTTAATCATTATTTTATGGCTATATTTTTTTTTAGATGTTGTTTAAGAATTGTAATTTATTTTTTTATTTTACAGATGATATATTTCTGCCATTTGCAATCCATAGGGAAAAGTACTCAGAATACTTGAGCAATTTCCTCTCTGGATTACTAGTGACATTTTTTGGGATAAATATGATCGAGCCTTTGGTTCTCCGGTAATATAGTATTACCTGATGAAAAGTAAGGTCTCCCATTACTTTGTTGCTACCAAACATGTCTACTCATGTTAATAGACTTCCTTCTACTCCTATCTTTACTTTACAAGGTTTGTGATCTGATAAAAGTTTATTTTTCACTTAATTTAATATGAAAAATTCTGTTTTTCTCCTAAAAGGAGCTATTCAATGTTTTTTTTTTTATATAAACAAAATAAAAATATTCATTTGAATTAATAATTATTTTTTTCATTTTCTCATTTTTTCCACAATTATTCATGATTTGAGAGAAACTAGTCTTAGACTGCCCTTAAAATCTTTTAAAGTCTATGATATAGACAAGTCAAGCTTTTAATCTCGTGACTATGAATAAGTCCAGATGACAATGAATCCTAGTCTCATATTATGAATGTATAATTGTTACAATGTTACATATTGGATGTCAAACAAGTTGAATTTATTCATTTTTTTCTTCATTATTTGTTGTCACCTTGCCCGAGTGGTGTAGTACCCCAGGCTTGGTGTAGTACCCCAGGCTTGGTGTAGTACCCCAGGCTTGGTGTAGTACCCCAGGCTTGGTGCCTGAGTGGTGTAGTACCCCAGGCTTGGTGCCTGAGTGGTGTAGTACCCCAGGCTTGGTGTAGTACCCCAGGCTTGGTGCCTGAGTGGTGTAGTACCCCAGGCTTGGTGCCTGAGTGGTGTAGTACCCCAGGCTTGGTGTAGTACCCCAGGCTTGGTGCCTGAGTGGTGTAGTACCCCAGGCTTGGTGCCCGAGTGGTGTAGTACCCCAGGCTTGGTGCCTGAGTGGTGTAGTACCCCAGGCTTGGTGCCTGAGTGGTGTAGTACCCCAGGCTTGGTGTAGTACCCCAGGCTTGGTGCCTGAGTGGTGTAGTACCCCAGGCTTGGTGCCCGAGTGGTGTAGTACCCCAGGCTTGGTGCCCGAGTGGTGTAGTACCCCAGGCTTGGTGTAGTACCCCAGGCTTGGTGCCTGAGTGGTGTAGTACCCCAGGCTTGGTGTAGTACCCCAGGCTTGGTGCCTGAGTGGTGTAGTACCCCAGGCTTGGTGCCTGAGTGGTGTAGTACCCCAGGCTTGGTGCCTGAGTGGTGTAGTACCCCAGGCTTGGTGCCCGAGTGGTGTAGTACCCCAGGCTTGGTGCCTGAGTGGTGTAGTACCCCAGGCTTGGTACCCGAGTGGTGTAGTACCCCAGGCTTGGTGCCTGAGTGGTGTAGTACCCCAGGCTTGGTGCCTGAGTGGTGTAGTACCCCAGGCTTGGTGAAGTACCCCAGGCTTGGTGCCTGAGTGGTGTAGTACCCCAGGCTTGGTGTAGTACCCCAGGCTTGGTGCCTGAGTGGTGTAGTACCCCAGGCTTGGTGCCTGAGTGGTGTAGTACCCCAGGCTTGGTGCCTGAGTGGTGCAGTACCCCAGGCTTGGTGTAGTACCCCAGGCTTGGTGCCCGAGTGGTGTAGTACCCCAGGCTTGGTTTAGTACCCCAGCCTTGGTGCCCGAGTGGTGTAGTACCCCAGGCTTGGTGCCCGAGTGGTGTAGTCCCCAGGCTTGGTGCCCGAGTGGTGTAGTACCCCAGGCTTGGTGTAGTACCCCAGGCTTGGTGCCTGAGTGGTGTAGTACCCCAGGCTTGGTGCCTGAGTGGTGTAGTACCCCAGGCTTGGTGTAGTACCCCAGTGGTGTAGTACCCCAGCCTTGGTGCCTGAGTGGTGTAGTACCCCAGGCTTGGTGCCTGAGTGGTGTAGTACCCCAGGCTTGGTGCCTGAGTGGTGTAGTACCCCAGGCTTGGTGTAGTACCCCAGGCTTGGTGCCTGAGTGGTGTAGTACCCCAGGCTTGGTGCCTGAGTGGTGTAGTACCCCAGGCTTGGTGTAGTACCCCAGTGGTGTAGTACCCCAGCCTTGGTGCCTGAGTGGTGTAGTACCCAGGCTTGGTGCCTGAGTGGTGTAGTACCCCAGGCTTGGTGCCTGAGTGGTGTAGTACCCCAGGCTTGGTGCCTGAGTGGTGTAGTACCCCAGGCTTGGTGCCTGAGTGGTGTAGTACCCCAGGCTTGGTGTAGTACCCCAGGCTTGGTGCCTGAGTGGTGTAGTACCCCAGGCTTGGTGCCTGAGTGGTGTAGTACCCCAGGCTTGGTGTAGTACCCCAGGCTTGGTGCCTGAGTGGTGTAGTACCCAGGCTTGGTGTAGTACCCCAGGCTTGGTGTAGTACCCCAGGCTTGGTGCCTGAGTGGTGTAGTACCCCAGGCTTGGTGTAGTACCCCAGGCTTGGTGCCTGAGTGGTGTAGTACCCCAGGCTTGGTGCCTGAGTGGTGTAGTACCCCAGGCTTGGTGCCTGAGTGGTGTAGTACCCCAGGCTTGGTGCCTGAGTGGTGTAGTACCCCAGGCTTGGTGTAGTACCCCAGGCTTGGTGTAGTACCCCAGGCTTGGTGTAGTACCCCAGGCTTGGTGCCTGAGTGGTGTAGTACCCCAGGCTTGGTGTAGTACCCCAGGCTTGGTGTAGTACCCCAGGCTTGGTGCCTGAGTGGTGTAGTACCCCAGGCTTGGTGCCTGAGTGGTGTAGTACCCCAGGCTTGGTGCCCGAGTGGTGTAGTACCCCAGGCTTGGTGTAGTACCCCAGGCTTGGTGTAGTACCCCAGGCTTGGTGCCTGAGTGGTGTAGTACCCCAGGCTTGGTGCCCGAGTGGTGTAGTACCCCAGGCTTGGTGCCTGAGTGGTGTAGTACCCCAGGCTTGGTGCCTGAGTGGTGTAGTACCCCAGGCTTGGTGTAGTACCCAGGCTTGGTGTAGTACCCCAGGCTTGGTGCCTGAGTGGTGTAGTACCCCAGGCTTGGTGTAGTACCCCAGGCTTGGTGTAGTACCCCAGGCTTGGTGCCTGAGTGGTGTAGTACCCCAGGCTTGGTGCCTGAGTGGTGTAGTACCCCAGGCTTGGTGCCTGAGTGGTGTAGTACCCCAGGCTTGGTGTAGTACCCCAGTGGTGTAGTACCCCAGGCTTGGTGCCTGACCTGAGTGGTGTAGTACCCCAGGCTTGGTGCCTAGTGGTGTAGTACCCCAGGCTTGGTGCCCGAGTGGTGTAGTACCCCAGGCTTGGTGCCTGAGTGGTGTAGTACCCCAGGCTTGGTGTAGTACCCCAGTGGTGTAGTACCCCAGGCTTGGTGCCCGAGTGGTGTGGTACCCCAGGCTTGATATTATGTTCTACCCCTGGGTCCTGCGCGGGGGGAAAGCAGCTTATTCTGATACAAAAAACATCACTGTCGTAGAAACAATCATAGAACATATCAATCAGCTACTTCAGTTATTATTTTGTTCTCTCTCCTTGACACTGGTTCTCCCCTGGACAAGTGCTTAGTTTTGTTTCCCATCTCTTTAATATTTAGATCATTTGAAACGAGAGATGTACCCTCTATTCGCTGGAAACGCACTAAGCAGAAAACATGTGCCGGCTAGTTTTCGAACCGCGATCTCTGAATTAGCAGACCGGCACTTTGACCACTGAGCTACCGGGAAGAAAAAATTAGTAGAGAATCACAAGAACAGTGATCAATCTCTACCAAAACAAGAACAATGATCACACACACTACCACAATAACAAGAACAATGATCACACAAGCTACCACAACAACAAGAACAATGATCACACACACTACCACAACAACAAGAACAATGATCACACAAGCTACCACAACAACAAGAACAATGATCACACAAGCTACCACAACAACA
Source organism: Bactericera cockerelli (assembly GCA_024516035.1). Classification (NCBI taxonomy): domain Eukaryota; kingdom Metazoa; phylum Arthropoda; class Insecta; order Hemiptera; family Triozidae; genus Bactericera; species Bactericera cockerelli. The sequence continues at coordinate 25,739,744 of CM044955.1, read as the reverse complement.
AGAACAATGATCACACAAGCAACCACAACAACAAGAACAATGATCACTCAAGCTACCACAACAACAAGAACAATGATCACACAAGCTACCACAACAACAAGAACAAATATCACACAAGCTACCACAACAACAAGAACAATGATCACACAAGCTACCACAACAACAAGAACAAATATCACACAAGCTACCACAACAACAAGAACAATGATCACACAAGCTACCACAACAACAAGAACAATGATCACACAAGCTACCACAACAACAAGAACAATGATCACACAAGCTACCACAACAACAAGAACAATGATCACACAAGCTACCACAACAACAAGAACAATGATCACACACACTACCACAACAACAAGAACAATGATCACACAAGCTACCACAACAACAAGAACAATGATCACACAAGCTACCACAACAACAAGAACAATGATCACACACACTACCACAACAACAAGAACAATGATCACACACACTACCACAACAACAAGAACAATGATCACACAAGCTACCACAACAACAAGAACAATGATCACACACACTACCACAACAACAAGAACAATGATCACACACACTACCACAACAACAAGAACAATGATCACACACACTACCACAACAACAAGAACAATGATCACACAAGCTACCACAACAACAAGAACAATGATCACACAAGCTACCACAACAACAAGAACAATGATCACACAAGCTACCACAACAACAAGAACAATGATCACACACACTACCACAACAACAAGAACAATGATCACACACACTACCACAACAACAAGAACAATGATCACACAAGCTACCACAACAACAAGAACAATGATCACACAAGCTACCACAACAGCAAGAACAATGATCACACACACTACCACAACAACAAGAACAATGATCACACACACTACCACAACAACAAGAACAATGATCACACACACTACCACAACAACAAGAACAATGATCACACAAGCTACCACAACAACAAGAACAATGATCACACAAGCTACCACAACAACAAGAACAATGATCACACAAGCTACCACAACAACAAGAACAATGATCACACACACTACCACAACAACAAGAACAATGATCACACACACTACCACAACAACAAGAACAATGATCACACAAGCTACCACAACAACAAGAACAATGATCACACACACTACCACAACAACAAGAACAATGATCACACAAGCTACCACAACAACAAGAACAAATATCACACAAGGTACCACAACAACAAGAACAATGATCACACAAGCTACCACAACAGCAAGAACAAAGATCACACAAGCTACCACAACAACAAGAACAATGATCACACACACTACCACAACAACAAGAACAATGATCACACAAGCTACCACAACAACAAGAACAATGATCACACACACGTTCTGTGTTTGCTACGTGCCACCCTCCACATTGGCCTTTGTGTGTTTCTGTCTTTTCAGACGAGATATATCCCACTTTTTCCTTTGAAAATTTCCCGTTGAAAAAGAAAAGCTCTAAAGGTTTCCTGAGACACATGGGCGTAGATCTCTGCTGTGGTGATAAGTAACTCGTGTGCCCTCAGAGAACTTATACATGTAGAGATGCCTTTTTTAAAATTTATTTATTAACAGGATAACATATCAGTATCAGTCTATCAGTATAAACAGAAAAGTAAGAAGTTGTACTAGATGTACATGTACATGAATATATACAAAGGTATTTTTCCTAAGCTGATTAAAGCTTCTAAGAAAGCTTTTTTTAATTTTGGGTTTAACGTCGCTTTCAACTGCATCGTCATATGACGACTGTTACCCTTCACTCGCAGGAAACTCACAAAACTGCCACCCACATTAACCTCACCCAGCCTGGGTTGGGCCAGAATGCCGGCATCACGAAGTCTTCACCTCGCTGGACGTTGCTCATCTTCGGTGATCCTACGAGAACCGGTGCATTTAACGCGTCATCGACGCTGGCTGACGCCTTTTCCTTAATTCATTACGAGTTGGAAAGCTCTTGCAATTAATTACAATGATTTTCTTTCTTTCCTTGTCATATAGAAAGGAAAGTAATGGAATCACAACAACAAAAAAAAAATCTTCATATCATTACTTCCGTAAATATTCATAGATGTCCGAAATAAAATCAGAAATATTCTAGGAAGTAAAATTATTCGTTTTTTCTTAGATTCGAAATTCCACATTTATTTTGTTTTCTCCGCGGCTTCATATCATTAAATTTTATCCTCCTGCAACTTGTGGTTAACGAGTCCCGTGAGAAGTTTAAAAAAAATCCTTCATTAGTGTACACCTACATTCTAAAACTCCCGAGGTATCTTACAGCCGTATTTATGAACAGAGAATTTTGTCCGAGTAATGTCTCAAGCAAGGTATTGGCCAATAATATTTAAGGAAATCATGCTTGAGACATTGCTCAGACGGCGGTTCTCGTTCATAAATATTATGGTTGTTCATGATTTCACCTTCTTAGTTAGTGGCATTCCTGTCAATCCTCCCCCCCTGGAACTCGAACCATCGACCTCTAAGTTACGAGTCCGCCGCCTTATCGATCCAGCTACAGAAGTCGGTCGGTACTTCTAGAAAAGTACAAATGATACTTTTTGTACTTTTCATGAGCAAGGATCAACCATTTTAAAAAAATATCCTTGAAAACTTTCCATATGCTTTTTTCTATTGAAGGTTAAAGTTTAAATTTTTATAAATTTATCATATTTGTTTTAATGTCACAACTACTCAAACTCGCTTTACTAAATCCACACTCAAACCGGGACTTGAACCACTGACCTCCAGGTTACAAGTTCGCCGCCTAACCGATCAAGGTCTCTATTGAAGATTAAAAGAAAGAAGAATATGCTACTAATAAATAAATATAAATATCTATGATTAAATAAAATAAAAAAATACGATGACTCTTCCTGGTATATACTTGTTCATTGTGCCTTATATGAACTACTTAAGAGTTTGTGTCTTTGTTTTCTCCACTGGCGTGATGAGATTTTCAAGTGTCGACATTGGTTTTCACTTATTTGTGTTTTGTTCTGAGGTAGCGACGCGGGGCAGTAGAAAGGGAGAGCTTTGTGCTCTAATTTGACGCGGTGCTTCCTCCTTCATCGCCTCCTTTCTCTGTCCTCTCATCTATTGGTCTTTTTTTTTGGTTTTCACGTTGCTTTCAACTGCATGGTCACATCACGACGGGGGTGTTACCCTCCATTCGCAGGAAACTGACAAATCTGCAACTCACATTAACCTCACTCAGCCGGGTTGGGCCAGAATGCCAGCTTCAGGAAGTCTTCACCTCGCTGGACATTGCTTAACTTCGATGATCCTAAGAGAACCTGTGCACTCATAGCGCCATCGAGGCCGGCTCCTTTCATATAGTCATTTTACTTCCTATAAATTTCTAATATTAGAAATTGGAAGTATTGCGGTTCTTGGTGATAGAGACCATGCGCCTGACTACTAAATTTTTACTTAAACGCTTTTATATATCTCGTGAACGGACACCTGATTTTAATGAAATTTTGTATGTATACTATAAGTATTAGTGTTTTACATAGTGGCTTTGTAATTATATTAAAATAATATGATTTACTCGTAGCTCTGATATTAAAAAAAAAATCCAAATTTTGAACAAAAATGTTAAAAAATAAGGCTTATGACTTGCCAATACAGAATTTTTTGTAGAATCTAGGAATGTAGGAATAACGGTTAAGCGGTTTTTGGAGATACAAGTGATTTACAATAAAATCTCGAAATTGCCACGTGTATACAATGTGAACCATTCACGAGGAAGTATTGTGTCCATAATTGGTACTGTATTTTTCTATACCTTCAGTAAAAAAAACAACACAAACAAAATTACATAATTTTGTACTACAAAATATTTACTGTTCAAAACGTAAAAATTGATACAAAATATTTTATATTTTCTGCGTCACATTAAGGAGAGCAACATAAGTATAGTACATCACACAACACAATACAGTAGATCTAATATGTTACAAAAAGTCAAAAAATATTATTAGGTATAAGAACACACTCTGAGGGTACTGTCAACAAATTCATTTCTCAGAGAAATAATTTTTCGAGTTAGTTTTTCTTATAAGAATAACTACTTATAATATTATGTTATTTAAACAAAGATGGTCTTTTATATAAGAACTATACAGTAGGTAACCTAGACAAGGCTGTACTCAGGGGGGGGGGGGGGGGGGGGGATAATAGAAAGTAATCTCCCCCCAAAAAAAATCATAAAAAACTTAAAAAAAGTTACTGCTAAGTTTAGTGTCCTGAATTAATGCGAATTTCGGGACACAGTTACCTTTTTAAAAAAGGTGAAAAAACCCGCGAAAAAAATCCTGCCCCGCTGGGAATCGAACCCAGGTCACCATGCGTATAATGCCTAGCGCGCTAACTCACTCTGCCACGATGACTACTGAAATGACCATGCAGTTGAAAGCGATGTTAAATTCTTGTTTAAAAAAACGCTTGCATACGAGTATGCAACCATTTCGACATTTTCATCTTTACTATTCAAGGTCCAAAACCCAACTGACCAAATTTCGTATTGTGCGCATGACACACACTTTCCCTCTTCTCTTTGGGTTGCAATATCGAAACGAAAATATCGATATTAGGTATATCGATAATATCGAAACCATAATATCGATATCCGATATTAGAAGACTTCTCTCCCTTTACAATTCGATATTTCGTTACATAATATCGTTACATAATATCGTTACATAATATCGTTACATAATTTCGTCACATAATTTTGGTTATGTGCCAGAGCAAAGACATGAAAATGTCAACTTCTTTATTTCATTAACAACAAATTTAAATTTTTGGACCCCCTCCCTAAAAAATCCTAAATACGGCCTTGAACCTAAAGGTTAATTTTGTCTAAGGAATCTAAATAGATTGGTAGCTGATTTTCTTAGATAGCTCGCTGGTAACTTTACTACACACTACCTTTTTAGTTTGGAACAATACTAAACTTGTAAATAAATGACAGACAAATGCGATATGAAATGTCTGATTATAATATTACAGGTAATAAACCTGTGAGGGTTAGGTGTAGGAAAATGCTTTGAGCTTTAACCTCGCCTGGTGGTTACCTTCCACTAAAGAGTGTTATCATTATTATTAATGAAAGAAGATAATATATATGTACTGGAAATCCACCAGGAAGCATGAGAAAGAGGAAAACCTCCAGAAAGCAAGAAGAAGATTTTACAATCGCAATATGAGTAACAAAATACTAGCACAGAAAAATTAGTTGATAGTGCGTATCATCAATATAGTTTTTAGTGGTTACCACTCTTGCTGTCATTGCGCGGTGTCCTTGGTTCGACCTCCGGAACTGGCATGAAAATATTACATCGCTGTCTGTTTCAATTTTGTTTTTTGTTCCTGAAACAAAAAATAATAAGAAAACGCTACAGTGTCAAGGTTATAGGGCCACAGTTTTTCGGTCTCGGTCAGAATTTTCTGCCCCGGCCGGGATTCGATCCCGCAACATCCAGGTTGGCAAGCAATGCTCTGAACTACAGAGCCATGAAGGGCTACAGTTGAATTCGCATCACACTGACTTATGGCCGGGTCGCGTTGCGCATGCCAGGTCCCGCGACTTTAATAATAATAATATCACCTTATTTATACTGCTCGATTAGGACTATTAGGTCCCATTATTCCAGCAGTAAGCCCAAGACATATTATTATGTGGTTAAAATTCCAAATGGGAGGATAACTTGTCATATCCAGGCTGGGTTTCGAACCCGCGACTTCTGGAATCTCTGGATTCATAGAGTGCTGCCTTTACCACTGAGCTACCGGGATTTAAGTTTCCGGCTCATGTGGACACGTGATCACTATCCACCAATAAGAAGGGACCTGCCAAGAGACCTGGCAGGTCCCTTCGACCCGCCCGTTAATAACTTGTGCCTCAGGTCTTGCTTGATATAAACATGTAATGAAAGACTAAGGGCGAAATTAGGTTGTTTAGGTGCTGGGAAGGCATCCCTTACAAACAATCTGTATTTATATTTTTAAAAAAATGTCGACTCGGGGGATCGAACCCGCATAGCAAGTGAGTGCTTAACCACTGAGCTAATCACGCGCACAAGAAAATCAAAGAGAATAATATGTAGAATTTTGTTTAAAAATAGATAAGTAGGTAACTAGTTTCTGTTCTCAACTTGAAAACTGGAGGGAGAAAAGAAAAGAAAACTACCATAGAATTATTCTAGGGCAAAACAATAAGGAAAACAAATCAAAAAATAGTTTTCAAAAGTTTTCTTTCAGTATCACAATTTTGTTCTATTTTTGTAAAATTGAACATAATTATAGTCATACGTACCGTAGCGACAGCGTGCAACGCCGGAGCTATTATTAGGGAGAGAGGTGAAAAGCGAGTACTAACATGCAAGACAAGCAACCTTGCCAGAGCTTTCACTTGGTCAGGCTCGCGGGATAAAAAATCATAACAGTAGACTTTTTAATTTGGGTTATAACGTTGCTTTCAACTGCATGGTCATATTACGATGGGGGTTTTACGCTCCATTCGCTGGAAACTCACAAACCGAGTTCTGAAATGAACTTTGCCCAGCCTGCGTGGGGTCAAGAATAGCCAGCATCACGAGAGTTCAAAGTTGAAGAGTCAGATGGTCACCCATTCAACTTTGTCCTGACCTCGCTGGGCGTTGCTTAACATCAGTGACAGAACGAGAACTGTTGTATTCAACGTGCCATCGACGCTGGCTAAAAGACTTTTACTGCCCAAAAAACAATACTAATCTTTAGTTAAAGGTACCTAATCACCAGGTGAGGAACTGAGGATAATGCTCAATGCATTTTCTAGTCTTATTATTAAGTGGTCATGTACTTAAATAAATGAGAAAAAACACAGTTATTGGGTGGGATCCGATCTATGGATCACGGATTCATGTTTTGACCATGGAGGAGAGTAATGGACAACTCGTAATGCTTCAAATCTGTCACATAACCAAACTATCCAATATAGCTACATAGCTACCCTTAGGACCTTCAAAAGCCTGTGTTCTGTGTTCCAGTAGCCCTTTCCAGAAACTCTCTCCACTCTCATAATTTCCAAATCTTCCTTTCAACTGTCACTCCGATTGGGTTATTTGAACGCAATAACCAATCAGAGTATGTTGTGTGACGGTTGAAACGGAGATTCGGGGAATTTGAGAGTGGAGAGTGTTTCTGGAATGGGCTGCAGCTATCCAAGTTGGCCGATTTTCTGTGATAGGATCACCGCCCTGGAGATATAATATAGGATAGAGGTAGGTTATGAGTCCTTCATTGCTTCCTCCATGGGCTTATCTTTGTTTTTGTTGTAATCAGACGCGGCCAGTAGAAAAAAGTTTTGCGGAAGCTGCCAAATAAACCGGACTAAAATAGGATTTATAGAGTAGCTCTTTCAGTATGTAAAGAGTTTGAATTTGTTTAACATGCCAATGATAATAATTATGGATTAATTATTCTCGAAATGTGTGATGATTTTCATTGTATACGAGTTGGGGCTTGAGAAAATCTTCTCTTTTTCGTTTGGGAGTGCTGCGGAAATATACCCGTCGCGGCGGCGTCGCCCCTGGTTCTAATCCCGTTTTACAATTCAGCCCTAAAAATCTTCTCACCTTGGAAACTTTCCTGAGAGTGACACTCCTCAGATCGTCCACCGTGATGGCGGGTCTCAGGGACTTGTTCCTGGGGCTGCTCTTCCTTCTGGTGCCCGCCAGGGAGGAGTTGTAGGAGGTGGAGGAGCGGAGGGGGAAGAAGAACACCTCCGTGGAGGCGGGAGGGGGAGGAGGAGGGAGAGGCGGCGGCGGAGGAGGCGGCACCGGCGGCACAGGGGAGGACTGCGCCTTGCTGTCTGGAGGGGGGAGAGCGCCAAATTAGTTGATGGTGCTTTTACTTTCCCTATCCTATAATAAGGAACATATTGTATTTTTTTTTTCTATTTCGGGGCTCCATGTCGCTTTCAACTGCAAGGTCATTTTACGAAGTGGGTTTTACCCTTCATTTGCTGGTAACTCACAAACCAGCTACTCAAATTAACCTCACCCATCTGACTCAGCCTGAGTGGGGCCGGAAATTGCCATCATCATGCGGGTCCGAATTTGAATGGTCACCCATCCAAGTCCATACCTCGCTAGACGTTACTTAATCTCAGCGACAGAACGAGAACTCGCGTGTGAGGAGTAGGTACTCGCCTCAATGGCATTTCTCTGTCTGTTTGTTTCTATGTCTGTTCTACGCTATCTCCCGAACGGATACTTTAAAATTAAATAAAATTTTCGTTAATGTTCATTGGGTTTTTGGAGATTTACCTACATTGCTTCCGTTCCAGTGAAAAGGTATTTTTATCGATTTCTTAGGTAATCATGAGCTGACTCAATATAATGTTCATTTGGATATTAGGTATAATATATAAGAAATATATAATTTATATTAAATCAACAGACTTGTTAAACGCCCTTGCCCAAATTGGGTGACATTGGGGTACATTATTATCTATGAGTTACTAGTATTTACTCTTGACCTAGCCAGCGTCGATGGCATGTTGAATACACCGGTTCCCTTCAGAACACCGAAGTTAAGCGACATCCAGCGAGGTTAAGACTTGGATGGGTGACCATTCAAATTCTAATTCTCGTGACGCTGGCTTTTCCCGGCCCCACTCAGGCTGGGTGAGGTCAATGTGAGTAGCAGGTTTGTGAGTTTCCTGCGAATGGAGGGTAAAACCCCCGTCGTGATATGACCATGGCAGTTGAAAGCGACGTTAAACCCCAATTAAAAAAAAAAAAAAAAAAAAAAAAAACTCTTGACCATCTATGAGTTACTCGTATTTACTCTTGACTTTTTACACTGACTAGGAACTTTACGGGACAGATAAAACTTGATAAATAAAATGTGTCTTTAACTACATACAGTCAAACCTGGATATAAGAGAACTCGGTTATAAAGAGGTTATTTACCTTATATCGAGGTTTCTCCTATATTCAGTTCTTTCATATCGAGGTTCGAATGTCAGCTAAAAAATATATACTCACCTCCTGTAGGGCTGTCCAATTTCGCCTGAAGTAAATTCCGAATGTCTAGCGTCACAGACTGCAGGCTACTCAGCTTCTCTTCAACCCTGGTCATACGGCTCTCTATCATTTGAATCGCCCTGTAGTTCTGCTCCTCCAGGAACAGCCTGTATTCATCCCTTTGGAAGCGGTCCGTGCGGCTTTTCAAAGGAGAAGAGATGCGGGACTTTTTGGGCACCGCGCCGAAAGCTTTCGAAACCTCTTCTGGTGGGGGGGGCGGCGGCGTGAAATTATCCCTGTCTCTTTGTTTGTCGAAAGATGATCCGATGACTTTGGAGGTCAGCAGTTGAGTTTTGATTTTCTGTGAAGATTAATACTTTGATTAAGCAGCGTCGATGGTCAATGTCATGATGAAACAGTTCTCGTTCTATCACTGAAGTTAAGCAACTTTCAGTAAGGCTAAGACTTGGATGGGTGACCATCCAGCTTTGAGGTATCATTATCTGACCTGATTGCAGGGTTTTCAGTGAAACCCTAACAATTAGCACTGCGACCTTATTAGATCTATTGTGACCAGTTGATTCTATCCTGAATGAGATAGACAGCCAGGACAAGGGTTTTACCCTCCATTCGCTGGGAATCGTACCAGCTACCCACATTAACCTCACCCAGCCTGGGTAGGGCCGGAAAAGCCAGCCGCACGTGTTTGGAGGGAACAGAATTTTCTTCGAAAAGTCTGCTCCGACCGGGTATCGAACTCGTGATCTCTGGACTACGGCAGTAGTCACATCAACTATTACGCCTCGGAGGCTGGCTTCCGTGGGGTAACAAGTAACATGAACTTTTCAACCCGTCTATTAGGTATTTGAGTAGTGATAAAAATAGATTAGATATGAATTTGGAATTTAAATATCATGTCGTGTTAGGTGTTCCATTCAGTCATCTCTTTGTACTTTTAGAATTGTAGGTAGCAAATGTAATTCGATTGATGTGTTTGTACAATGTTCTAAAAATACGAAGTTGGTACCTCTCTTCCAATAGGTACTATATAAGTAAGTATGGTTATTTATCCATGTAAACTTGCCATGCATGACACGAACGTTTAGTTCATACCCAGGTAACTACCAGGTAGGTACGCTAAACAAATAGTGAAGACATGGCATGCGGGTGATTATAATTAGGTATGTGACCATCTTGGAATAGTGTCTTGTAATCCAACTCGTACCTTAGGTCTTTCGAAAACTAGGATTCTAATTAAAAACTTCAACCATAATTAAATCCGTCGGATATGAATGGTGACTTCTTGATATTTTGGTATGAGATTTCAGCACAACCATGTACTAACCACTGAGAGTAAAATTATGAGGAAACAGTGTGGTCAGAAGTTATGTTCAAAATTTCATCGATTCATAAGGTCAACAGAAGACTTATGGCCGGGTCAAGACTCGATTGCTGGGTCCAGCTCATGGAGATTCAGCGTCACGTGATCAATTTAGAGCTCTGTGATTGATGGAAATTTATCACGTGACGCTAAATCTACATGAGCTGGGACCCAGCAGTCGAGTCTCGACCCAGCCATTAGTCAGCGTAGATGGCACGTACAACACGCCAGTTCTCATTCAGTCACTTAAGTTGAACAACATCAAGCGAGATTAGGACTTCGATAGTTGACCATTCAAATTCGAACTCTCGTGATGTTGGCTATTCCCGGCCCTACTCAGGATGGGTGAGTTTAATTTGAGGAGCTAGTTTGTGAGTTTCCAGAAAATGGAGGGTAAAGCTCCCGTCGTGATGACCACGCAGTTGAAAGCGACAGTAAACTCCCCGCCCCCGAAAAAAACAGTGTGTTACCATAAGTTATGTTCAAATTTTCATCGATTCAAAATGTCAAAACAAGACTTTAGAGAAAAGACTAGTAAAGAAAATAATGCTTATTAACTGTACTACTTTGGTGGATCCAAAAGAAATGCTCATTATAGAGGTACGTACATACTCTTTTTGAATGATATCTAGTTAATTTTTTAATGTACCTAATTATTTCGTGTAATAAGCATTTGCCAGCAACTAATTGTAAAGTTTTGGAGTTAATTTACCCTTCTGAATTGGATGATAAATTCAAGAGATATAAATCTTGGTCACCCTGTATGTTTAAATGGATTATATAATTCTTGTTGCTAGCCATCTTATTGTAACTAATTAATAAGTAGGTAAGTGTAGGTATTATGTACCCTGTAATTATGAAAATAATAACATTTGTGAAGTTTGTTAATTATGATACAGTGACAGATGGTTGGAAGAGAGACCGATTTGTTGGTCAAGTCAAAGCACTTGTTTATTCTGCTGAAATAGGACTGAAGAGTCCCTTTATTCCAGCAGTTGTTTGCTGCCATTATTATATTATGTATAAGTAGTGCTTCATTTAGACCAGGGGTTCCCAAACTTCCTCAAGCCACGGACCACTTTTGAATTTCATAATTTTCCACCAACCACTAGCAGTAGGTACTTTCAACAAAAGTTCGGGGATTTTCTTTCTTTGTAAGGACATTTAATTTGTTTGTTTCGTTTTTTATTTCTTTAGGGACCACCTCGCGGACCTCTTGGAACCTTCTCGTGGACCACAGTTTGGGAACCCCTGATTTAGACTGTCAGCGCTAGACAGGCAGTCCCATTATGCCAACAGTTTATTGTTTTCTTACCAACAGCTTCAATAAGGGAATTGTATGTATTTTCTAAATTTCAATTAGAAAATAAGTTCAGTTTTTGAGGGAAAATGAAATTACCAGAAACCAAACTATTAGGGTAAGGACCTTTGAGTACAGCCAGGTCATCAGATGTGTCCATTCTTGTATGGTTTTCGCGCTGAGCATGTATTTGCCGTCTATTGTTCTACATATTCCTTTGCTCGAGATTCTTTCTAGGATTCTTTTTTCTTTCTTTTCAGCCTAAAATTGTTTTGAGGTTTATAATATCATAATGAAGTCAGTAAGTAAGTATTTGAGTTTGTAAGTCAGTAAAAGCCTTTTTTTTGTAGTTACGTGGTCCAAAAACGTTAAGTTACTTAACACAACCAAGCTACCCATGTTTTACAATGTAAACCATTGTAAGATCCAAACAAGATTGTAAAAATTCCATCAGTGTGTAAATAGAAGATGAGATATGTTTAATTTAGTTTCACAACATTATAATGAATGTCAGTAAGTATCAGTGTTAGTCACTATAAACAGGAAAATGAGAAGTTACAATTTTTATTTAAAGCTTATCTATATCTTATTAAAGAATTTACATTGATTTTGACTTTAACCTTAATTGTACAAATATAATAAAGTCATGTCCGTATTCATATTATTTATTTCCACTTACATTTATGTTCACGCTTTTGTCTGTGGCATTTCTCATCGGAATGCGGTCGTCAACTTCACCATCATGCTTGACTGAGTCATTTCCTTCAGAAATGTTGTCAGATGAAGATGAAGATTTTAATGTCGTTGGACACGCCCACTTGATCACCAGGTCCTCCTTGATCTCAGAATGCAATCTAGAAAGGTCATTGAGCTCATCTTCTACTTTGGCGACACCTTTGGTTATGTCAATCAGCTCTTTTTCATTGTTAACCAGCTTCTGCGTCTTCTTCAAGAATTCATCGTTTAAAACGACACAGTTTTCGCTTTCATCCGAAAGAGAATCTCTTTCAATATCAACTGATTTTATCTTCATGAATTTCTGGAAAACTTTTGACTCTGCTTGACTTGATGGGCTGTTGTGAAAGTTGGCTATATCATATTTATCAGTGCTCACACGAAAAGATTCAATCCTATCACGCTGTTCATCTCTTTGAGTACTAATTCGATGTGGTGCTTCATTCTTAGTGATATGTCCTTTGGGCTCATGAACATCAACACTAATAATATTTTTGTTCTTAATTTCATCATAAATCACATCAGTTTCCTCTATTTGGTCTTCTTTGTGTATATCAAAATCGATACTTTTAATATTATTTTTGTCAATTTTATCATAAATTTCTTCGTTTTCCTTGACTGGTTCTCTCTCTTCTCTGAGACTCTTTTTTTGGAAATGGTCTTTTGTCAAGGTTTTCAACTGTTTTCTCTTCTTTTGTGAATGTTTAGGGAAATTTTCATGAGGAAGTAGAGGAGAGGATTCTGTATCTGAAAAATAAAATGAATTTTTTGGAAAAGATTGGGACAAGGAGTGAAGGTCTAGGATGGATTTCGGGTCTAATTTTTTGTCTTTTACACTAATGTGAACGAAAGAATATGATCGCTTAAGATTTGATTTTGTTTCTCTAGAATATGTTGTGCTTTTTTTGCGGAACTTAAAGCAATCGCCAAATGTTCCTAAAGAAGTTTTCACCGATTTAGTTTTAGTTTCAGAAACGACTTTCGAACTACAAGAAGAAACTATACTATTTGGAGAGGAATGGTCTAATATTATTGGCAGCGAGTTGTGGCAATCATAACAAGAGCTTGGATTCTGTATGACAAAAGTTGAATTAACTTGTCGGTTCTCATTCTGAGGAAATGTTGGATTTGTATTGTCTTTGTAGTTGCTTGACTTTTCATTCTGAGAGTTGTATAACTCTGAAAATTCTTTAACACTCTCTGAAAAATTGTGTGTGCTATGTTTTTGAATGAATTGGTCTCTAGAAAAGTTCACAGATTCTTGGAGGGATATTTTTCTATCACATGTTGTAACTTTGTATTGAGATGTCACTCTTATCTTACTATTATGAACTTCAGAATGTGTATTTTTACCAGTGAAACTTATTTTTCGTTTTCTGGCATTATAACTTAAACTAACCTCTTCGCTCGAAGTTGATCTCGTATATGTTTCAGTTTCCGTTTTGTTCTGTCTTGAAATCTTAAAAGAACATGGCTTTCTTTTAGGTTCAGACTTAGTTTTACTGTCTGTTGGAACCTTTTTACAGGAGTTCACGGACTTAAGATGGTCCATTTTTTCCGTTACTGCATCATCGATTTTCAGACCTTCATTTGGCTCCTGTGTTTTTCTTTCTACCGGGCTCTGAAATGCCAACTTTACTTTAGGATCATGTTCACAATGTTCAACAATTTCATGCTCGACGTTTTTTTCAACTAACTTTTTAGGCTGTGAAAGGACTTTAGCAGCATTTCTACTAGTCAATTTTGCTTTTTCTTTGCTGGTTGAGTTTAAAGTTCTAACTGGACCTAGATTTAATTTATAGGTTATTCTGTCTATATCTTCATCTCTTATTAGAATTGAAGAGGATTTTTTATTGCTTGACTTCTCCACGTTCAATTTCGGAATTTTGGACTCATTCCTTTCTTTCAGAGAGTGTGTCTTTGATGTGAGAGGTTTTTTGTTGCTCCTGGAATTATTGTTCTTAGACAGTTTTCCCTCGCCGTTATTCTCGGATGGAGTTACATTAAAACTGTTCGGTATAATTTGTACTCCGCTAATATCATTCTGATCAAATTGTTTGTGTCCCTGGTATTTGAAATGTGCACCATTAAAAACGGGAGGTACTGCTTTTTTAGAGGATTCTGGATTCGTAGTATCTGGGAAAGCTGTGTAGTAATTCAGATTTGAACCAGATTCTTGTTTTGAGACTTCTAATTCAGAAAGTTCACTTTTCTCAACAGGAGTTGGTTTGTTAGTTTTGACTTCTTCGATGTTTTTGTCAGTCGCTGGAATATTATTAATTTCGTTCCCTGCTTGTCTCCTTAAAATTTCCTTAAAATTATATGCACTTGTCTTTTTTGTATCTTTTTGTGCACTCTCAGTGTTATATGATGGAGATTTGTCATCTGTCTTGGTAGCTTTACTTTTTACCCTTTCAAACCTCGCCTTCAGTTCTTCAAAACTGTCGGATGTTGTTGGTTTATTTGAATTATTACGTTCTTTATTGTCAGGTAGTAAGTTTGGGCTTACTTTTTTGTCAATCTCATGTTTCAACTGCTTTTTATGCAAGACTGCTTTTAGCTCATTTGCCAAGTTTTCCTTCATTTTTCTACGTCGAAGACTGTAAATATCATTGGTGTTTGTACTGGCTTTTCTAGCATTATATTTCACATTATAAAATTTGTCGTTAGAACTTTTTTTCTCAATTATTTTAACATTACTTTTGTCATGCTTTGGTGTTATCTTCAGACAGTTGTAGTAGTTTCGGTTCCTCTTGGGTACTATTGGTGTCGACGTTACTGCATCTTTACAAGGTGCCTCATCATCTATTTCCAAGTCCTCCCAATTCTCGTTATTACCTGTTGTATATTTCTGTCGAACGGGAAGACTTTTTATTTTTGAAATAGGACTAAAAATGTCAGGGATCTGTAGTTTTTTTGGTTTAAAAATTAGAGGTGTCTGAACATTGACATCTTTTGGAGACAGCGGGTTTGCAGGAGTAATGTTAAGAACTCTTTTTATACCTGATTGAGGTGTTTTTAAAAGTTCTCTGTCCTCATACACTTTTATAGGAGTTTTATCCATATTAGAGTATTTTTTTTTAGAAATTTTAACCCTATAAAGAGGAAAACAGAAAAAAAGAACTTTGATGGCACGGAAAGGATTTACAAGAAGAGACACAGGTTTTCCCTCGGAGCTGTTATCCTGGTGATGTGGAAGTTGCACAACCTAAAACATATTAAGAACGAAAGCCATGATTAACAACAGAGAAAATGTTCCCTAAAATTTTTGATAATTTTTTTTCTTTTATTTTAATTTACATTAGTTTTTGAATTTGACAATACATCAAACAGACTTGAGATATACACAATAACTGATTTTATTAAGTACTCACATACTGTAAATTCAAAAGCCAAAAGCTAAATTAAATATAATCTACTAACTCGTCTTCCAATTATTCCGAAGTCTTCCAAACGTCTTCCAATTCTTCATTGATAAAAGGAATGGTAAAATTAAGTATACCTCTATTATTACATTATTCTTTCTCTCCCTTCCTGTTTTTTTCTCCTCCCTTCTCCCTCTCCTCTTCTCTCCTTCCTTCTTTTCTCTTCTCTCTCCTCTTTTTTCTCTTTCTCTCTTCCCCCTCTCCTCTTCTCTCCTTCCTTCTTCTCTCTTGCCTCTCCTCTCTCCTCTCTTCTCTCTTTCTCTCTTTTCCCTGTCCTCTTCTCTCTCTCTCTCTCTCGCTCCGTCTCTGTATCTCTTCCCTTCCATTGTCTCTTTACTATTCTTCCCCAAAAATTATTTACATAAAAAATAAGGAATATTATCTCTACTTTCTCTCTCTTTCTCTCTTCCTCTCTTCTCCCTGTCCTCTTCTCTCCTTCTCTCTTATCTCTACTTCCTTATCTCTTTTCTCTTCTCTCTTTTCCCTGTCTTTTTCTCTCTTTCTCTCTTCTCCCTGTCTTCTTCTCTCCTTCTCTCTTATCTCTACTTCCTGATCTCTTTTCTCTTCTCTCTTCTCCCTGTCCTCTTCTCTCCTTCTCTCTTATCTCTACTTCCTTATCTCTTTTCTCTTCTCTCTTTTCCCTGTCTTTTTCTCTCTTTCTCTCTTCTCCCTGTCTTCTTCTCTACTTCTCTCTTCTTCCTCTCTTATTCTCTCTGTCTCTCACCATTATCTTAAGAGGACACATTTTGCTCCGGGGAATATAAAGAAACTCATGTCCTGGCGGTACGGCTTAAAGTATCAACTTACCAAATGTTCCCAAAGACAGGTCAGCGACCTCTACGTTTAATGTGAAGTGAGATATCTGTTTCTGGCGCGTGTGATTTGACCTTTTAGTTTTTTGCGTGTGGCATCCTCTCTGGATGAAATACCTGGAAGCGTTCAAAGGACTGGTTGAATCTTTTTTGAACTGATCAGAACTACTTGATCGGACACCGTAACCTGAAGTTTAATGGTTCAAGTCCAAGAATGGTAAGTTTTAATATGACGGCTTTTAGTGTTTGTGACGTCATACTTGTGATAATAATATGTAAAAAAAATGCCCACCACGATATTTACACCAATAGATAAGTCTTTGTTTAGACTGTGTGAGTAAAGGGACTCTTTAGTATCACTCTTGCAGGACAAACAGAGTATTGTATTGAGTATTTTATTGATATGGCCACAGAAAGGGGGTATCAATGTATCATAGGTTTTAAAGTAGATGGGTTTCAGACAATTTCAAAGTAGATGGCTTTCAATTTAAAGCCTTTTGTGTGTAAGTCCCACTTACTAGGGTCAAACGAAAAAAATGTATCATTTGAACTAGAGAGAAATTTGTTCTTTTGCAAACGTTGAAAACAAATGGTATAGCAAATATCAAGAAAAACGGTAATATTGTTTTTTTTTTAAATACGTGTAGTGTTAACTTTGCAGACAATTTCAAAGTTTGAAATGGACTATACCTACTATTGTTGTAAAATTGATAGGGTAAGTGAATCCGCAAATATCGGAATTTTTTTTTATAGAAGCTAACAATACGATATCATAAAAGTTAAAATGACTTTCCTGTACAATAATGTGTCTAATGAAAAACTAGAATAAAGAAATTGATTTAACTTTGGCACAGACTTTTTTTGGGTTTAACGTACCTTTTAACTACACGGTCATATCACAACGGGAGTGTTACTCGCCATTCGCAGGAAACTCACAAACCTGCTATACCCACATTAACCTCAACCACCCTGGGTTGGGCCGGAATGCCAGCATCAAGAAGTTTTCACTTCGCTGGATGTCGCTTCACTTTGATGGTCTTACGAGAACCGATGCATTGAACGCGCCAAAAAAGTCAGCGATTTTTTTTGTTGTTGTCGAAATTAGAAAATTACCTATGTTCAGTTGCGTTTGAGGGCTTTTGCTGGTTGGGGTTAAAAAAATAAACTTTCTTCTACTTTGTAGACTGATTGTGAGAAGAAAAATTGCTGATTCTAACTACCTTGTAGTTACTGATTTAGAAATATAGCGATCATTTAATAAATACCATGGAGTTATGTATGTATGACCTTTATACATAATATTTATTTCAAGATGTGACTATAAACCAAAATAAACAAAATCCATAACTACATTTAGTTGTTTACTCGTTCACCCAGGGATCACCAGTTCCGACACAGTAACCTACACCAAACTGGATTTCCTTATGAGCAAAACAAAGCAATTTTAATTACGACTAAGAAGTGTTTTTTATAGCCACTTTTGTAATTAGGTTACCACTTGATCGATATTTTCGTATGTGATTAGTCTAGAGTGTGATGTAATACTAAAATAATAATAATAATGTACATATATAAAAAATGTTTAATTAATCGTGAAAGATTTCACAATGTTATTTCTCAAATCATTCGCACTAGTGGTTCTTGGTGATAGAGACCATGCGCCTGACCACTAAAATTTTACTTATAATACGCTTATAACTCGTGAACGGTAACTGTGCAATGTGCATGCTTGTAAATTTTAGTGTTTTACATAGTATATTTGTAATTATTTTTAATAAAATTAATTTAGCTCTGATATTTAAGAAAATCCAAAAAAATTAACAAAAAAGTGAAAAAATAAGGTCTACGACTTACCGAAACAGTATTTTTTGTAGAATCTTGAATGTAGAAAAAACAATATTCTACAAATTTGAAGAAAATCGGTTAAGCGGTTTTGGAGATACGAGAGTGGTTTAATATAAAATCTCGTGCCGACCTCCGTAGCTCAAAGGTTAAGAGTATTGGTTGCTGACCCGGAGGTTGCGGGTTCGAATCCCGTCCGGAGCGGAAAATTCTAACCGAGTTTTTCCGTTTCCGGAATGGCATGGATTTAAGTTCAAGTGCCCTGAAGTAATGCGAAAGCGGTTCTGGGGTACAACTACCTTTATATATATAAAAAAAATCTGGTGTAAACATCACACGACTTTCCTTATCTCCCAAAAAGGAGTCGAATTCCGCCACTGGTGACTGAACGGTAACAGATAACTAAAAATCAATGCCAAATTCGTGATCAGCACTTCAAAATCAATTAATTTGATATGTCACAACCCCCATCTAGGATGAATAATAAAAAAGTTAGTCCAATCGGGTCCCCCTGCAATACCGGTAAATTTTGGCCGGTTTCCAAAAAGTTAAAGATATCAAAAAAATGATTAGAGTGAACCCCTATTATTTTTTTAATCTGAGAAAATGTTGTTCTCTAACTTTTTTTGTATCTTTAACCAATTCAAAGAAGCGGTGCTTGCGGCCAATATTTGCGGCCCTGCGGCCGCAGAATGCGGCCGATTTCAACCAAAAGTTTCATGGTTCGTCTGGTGTATAAAATTAATTACCATACCAATTTTCAAGTCTCTTGCTCTTACCGTTCTTGAGATATCCTGTTCACACACACACAGACACACAGACACACAGACAGACGCACGGACCAATGGCTGAAAACCACTTTTTTGGTATCCTGAGGCTATGATTCGTCCAGAAATGTGAAAAGCTGGGTAGGTCAAATTTTCGACGAATACAATACTTTCCTTATTATAGGATAAGGAAAGTAAAAAACATAAAACCTCAAATTGGCCTGAGTATACATTGTGAACCAATCACGAGGAAGTATTGTGTATTTTTTACTAGACCGTACTAATTGTAAAATCAACCAAGTTAATTGGCCTACTGAAGATGAGCTAGAAACATGTGTTTAGGAATGTTGGTGCAAGTATCTACTACTCCTGATTTTCTGCTTTGATTGATTCACTAGAATTAAGGTACTGATGCCAGATATACCCATACACCTACACTTGGTTTTTATTTATTTAAAGATGAGTGTTTCACAGCCGGTTTTTATTTAGTAGCCATCCCGTAGTATGCCTCCCCTCTGATGGGCGAGAAGTGACACAATACTTCCCCATTAGGTGCTGGGTCAATAGGAGCGCACCCGTTAATGTCTTGTAGCGTGATGTTATTGTAACCAGCATGGCCACAACCTGAGGAGTAATGTTCTCTAGTAGGCGCGGCCGGTGGGAAAATGTGTTGGGGTGCTTACTCAAAAAACGCTCTAAAATGGGGTTTGTAGAGTCGCTCTTTCAGTATCTATAAAGCGTTTGTTTACCATTCTAATGATGATAATTCTGCATGAATTATTTTATAAATGTGTGCTCAGTACTTCCGATAAATTTCTAATTTTAGAAATCGGAAGTATTGTGTATGTTTTTGTAAAAAAAATACCCTTTTGCTCCGTTTCCAATTTTTCCATTTTTCTGGACGTTTCGTGATCTCCTGTTTTCATCGTGTGAGAGCTAACACTTTAAAAAAAATCCTCTCCTTTTTTTTGGGGTCTGGAGTTGTTGCAGTTCCTCAGCATTGGCCGTGCCAGCCAACCAACTTAAGTTGAAAGTTGGATTTTTTCTGAACCACATACATATACTATTATCTATATGTGCGATCAACCATCATCAGGAAAAGGCCATTTTTCTTTTTAAGCCAATAAACCCTTGGATGACTGCAAGGTTGCCTTGATTCTTAGGGTTGTCTAGTAGTTGCGTTGCTAGTCCATTACCTTTTTATTGTCCTCTAGCGAGACACCTGTCTCATCCTTGTTAAGTCCCCCAGCCAGATAGCGTGAGTGATTGATAAGGTCGATTCCAATAAATTTCTTTTCCCGCTTAATCGTGGCGAGCGGAGCAAATTCATTCTCAAAGGTGACCGATTGCAGTATTTTATATGTATACCTTTTAGTTTCGGTTTGGCTAGATCTGTGTGAATAAATTCGACGGAGCCCAGCGTCGATGGCACTTTGAATACACCAGTTTTCATTTTGTCTCTGAAGTTAAGCAACGTCCAGCGAAGACATGGATGGGTGACTATTCAACCCTCGTGATGCTGGCTATTCCCGGCACTTCTCTGGTTTGCAAGTTTCCAGTGAATGGAGGGTATAAACCCCTTGGTGATATGAACATGCAGTGCATGCTATACATTCATGGACAGCACGGTATTATTATTGTAACAATGGATGACCCGTCATCAAGGGCGGAATTAATAGACATTTTTACTTTCCTTATCCTATAATAAGGAAAGTATTGTATTCGTCGAAAATTTGACCTACCCAGTTTTTCACATTTCTGGACGAATCATAGCCTCAGGATACCAAAAAAGTTAGTTTCAGCCATTGGTCCGTGCGTCTGTCTGTGTGTGTGTGTGTGTGTGTGTTCTGTGTGTCTGTGTGTGAACAGGATAACTCAAGAACGGTAAGAGCTAGAGACTTGAAATTTGGTATGCAAATTAGTTTTATACACCAGACGAACCACGAAACTTTTGGTTTCAATCGGCCGCAGAATGCGGCCGCAGGGCCGCAATTATTGGCCGCAAGTGCTGCTCTTTGAATTGGTTAAAGATACAAAAAAAGTTAAATAACAACATTTTCTTAGATTAAAAAAATAGTAGGGGTCTCTTCTGATCAATTTTTTGATATCTTGAACTTTTTGGATCGCGGCCCCAATTTACCGGTATTTTGGGGGGACCCGCTTTGACTAACTTTTTTATTATTTATCGTAGATGGGGATTGTGACATATCAAATCCAATGATTTTGAGGTGCTGATTACGAATTTGACATTGATTTTTAGGTAAATGTCACCTTTGAGTCACCAGTGGCTTTTGGTCCTGTTCCCATTCCTAATATGATAAGGAAAGTCGTGTGATGTTTACACCAGATTTTTTTAATACCGATTAATCGTTGCATGTAGGTATTATTATTATACAATGGTTTATCTTAATATATAAATGTCAAAGTCACTGACCACTGACTGATCATCGCTCTACAGCCCAAACCGTAATACCTAGCGAGCTGAAATTTTGACACAACATTCCTTGCATACTGAATACGTGCAATAAGAAAAGATTTTGTAAAAGTCCAAACCGTTCCATAGATAGAGCCCTAAAAGTGCACTTTTAGATTGTGGCGAAGCACGGGTTAACTGCTAGTTAGATATAAATGGACGTTATGTACATACAAATAATTATATTAACAATGAAAAAAAATGGAAACAATATATACAATAAAAATGAAAAAGAATAGAAAATATTTAAAACATAAATGTCCTAACTAAAGGGCGGGGTTATTGCCTGTGGCAATCTCTCCCACCCAACCCTTGGCTTGGGTGGAAGAGATTGTATGAATGTATGACCGTCCACCTGCCTTCAATCAGACTCTCCACCAATCACAGATCACTGTTTGTCGCTTTCTGTATAGGTCGTTCTTCATACCTCGGCCAAGCTGTTTCATCTCGGATGAGGAACAAAAAACCCTTATCTAGTTTTATAATTTGGCGTTTAAGCATCCCAAATATTTGTTTGTATTTAACCTTCACTTAACAAGCATTGATTTCAAAGACGCATCGGTTCTGGCTGGCGAAATATACAATTAGTACATGCACTAGTTTTAGTAGATTCTTATGGATAAGAATCGTAGATAAAAACCTATTTTTAGTAGATTCTTATGGGTAAGAATCGTAGATATTCTGATAAAAACCTATATAATATACAACATATGAAATGTGTAGTCATGCTATTCAACCATCAAGTTCAAAATCATGTGGTTAATTATGTAAGTTATACTTAGTACTTTCCACACATCAGAAATTAGAAGAAAACAGAACCTATTTTAGTCCTGGTAGCTCAGTGGTCAAGATTTGGGTCTGGTAATCTAGAGGTCGCTGGTTCGAAACCCAGTTGAGACATAACATGTTATCCCAATTTGTGATTTTGAGCACATGTTATT
The DNA here is from genome assembly GCA_024516035.1 of Bactericera cockerelli. Classification (NCBI taxonomy): domain Eukaryota; kingdom Metazoa; phylum Arthropoda; class Insecta; order Hemiptera; family Triozidae; genus Bactericera; species Bactericera cockerelli. The sequence goes on along the minus strand of CM044955.1, from coordinate 25,716,989 downwards.
AATTTATAAATCTTCATGAGGAGGACAAAGTAATGTAGAATATTTTTAGTATAAAATTCAGAAAAATATATAGGTGATAAAATAGTTTAAAAAATAACTAGAGAAGAAAATAATACTAATGTCCTAACTAAAGGGCGGGGTTATTGCCTGTTGCAATATCTGCCACGCAACAATATTATTGTTATTGTTGGGTGAGAGAAATTGCCGTAAGTAAGCCTATAAGTAATAATTTGTCTTGTGGGTTTACTGCTAGAATAATGGGACTTATGAGTCCTAAACGTGCCGTACAAACAAAGCGATATGTCATATTATTTATTAAAGGTTTTTTAGCATTGAAGGTTATTAAAGGTTACTACGATTGAAGGTATTACCTTCAATCGGTGTATCCTCTAGGTATAGTCACCTACCAAGTCTTAACTTCGCTAGACGTTGCTTGGCTTCATTGATCATACCGTCATACAATATAATGTTCAAAATATAATTGAATATGGTCAAGGGTTACAAGTAGTCACCGTGGCAGAGTTAGTTAGCGCGATAGGCATTGCACGCATGGTGACCTAAGTCGACCAGTGGCGGTAAAAAAGAAAAAAAGAAATCAATTTAATAGAATAATTCGAAATGTGAAGGAGGCTCTTAGTAATGCTGCGCTACCCACAAATTTGTGAAGTGTGCTTCACCACAAATAAAATCATACAAATACAAGTGTTCTTTGGTCACGGGTTACAAAATTGGAGTGTTCGGAGGAGTCTAATAGGTCTAAGTAAACTAATATGTATTTCAAATGGTGGTCCTTGACATTGTAAAATGGATGACCCGTCAGGCCGTCATTAAGGGTGGAAGTAATAGACGTTTTTGGAATACCTCTGTGGCGCTAAGTCACGGATTGCGTACTGTGTAAGCTAGGGAAAACCGACGCTTAGCAATGACTTGTGATATAGAAATTGAATAATATTAATTCCGCCCTAGGTGACAGAAAAAAAACGAACACAATACTTCCGATTTCTAATAATAGAAAATTCTCGGAAGTAATAATCTAGGCACCTAAATAAAACATTGGAATTTTTGAAAGTTTGAAGTATCACAAATAACATGTAGACTCAATGACTCAAATACCCTATTCTCTAAAGTCTAACCACCTTTATATTTTTGACTTTCGACACCTTATTAACCAATAACTGAGACTTTGTTCTGTTAGCTAAAAGGAACTCTTTAGTCCTCTACCCGCCAGCAGTAAAGTTTTTAAAATTGTAATGCATCTTGCGCCCAAAGGCACCTATCAAAGAGATTGCCACAGGCAATTATCCCACTCTTTAGGTAGGACATTAGCCTCATTCTCTTTTTTGTTCTTGTTTCTTTGCTCAATCTATTTATTTTTTCTTTATAATTTTATTGTATTTTACTGTATATATTTTTGTCTTACCTAATAAAGTATACTATAATAATAGATAATAATATCAAATGGGTGTATTACATAGATCTATAAATGAACCATCTACCTATAAACGCTATTAAATTGACAGAAAATACAAAAAGAAATAATCTTATGACTTACCCTCAAGTGAAAGCGATGTTAAGTCATCCTTGATTACACTAAAAAAATCACATAAACTAAGATATTAAAATACATAATGTCACATAAAAACACTTTTAAATAATGATCTTAAAAACCAAGTCACTGCATTATAATGCGATGTCACATCATGAAACTTAAAAAAACAACAAATGTTCCACCGTTGATGTCAATTAAAAAAATGTTTAAAATAAATTGAAATAAAATTTTCTCTAACTAGCTTTGAAGTTAAAATTAATGTAAGCATGCAACTAAAGTTGATCGCATGGACGTCTGTTTTAGAGTGTGGTTTAGCCAACTTAACTATTGATGTTGAGTATCGGTACTCAGATACTCAGACTGATAGGTTGTTGTCATGACTGGGTTGCTATCAGGAACTGAGATATCAGTGTGCGGAGGTAAGTTCTCAACAGTAGTATCTAGGATCTAGGGAGAGAGGAGTAGGGGTTCGAATTTGATCGAGACCCAAAGGAGCGTTGAGTGGAAGAGATTGAAAAAGAGCACGAATTGCTCAGTGGTCAAGCACTCGCTTGCCATGCGGAATGTCCCGGGTTCAAACCCCCACGCCGACAAAAAATTGTATTAAAAATTTGGTTACAGTTCTTTGTAAGGAATAACTTCCGGTGCGCTCGTGTTGACCCAGTACCTAAATGGGAAGTATTGTGTCACTTCAGAGGGGAGGCATACTACGGGATGGACAAGCTACAACAAAGACCACAAGCGTCCACAATAGCTCCTGTTTCATGTGGCTACGAAATAAAAAAGGCTGTGAAACACCCATCTTAAAAAAAAAAAAAAAAAATAATGACATAGGCAATAACTCCGTCTTTTTGTTAGAACATAATTACGTGATTTATGTGTGTATATTAAACTTTTTTGTTTTAAGTATTTCTTTCTTTTAATAATTTCTCTCTAGTTTATATAATTTCTGTATTTCTGTAATCTCTTTAATGTGAAACACATACTTTTTGTATTGAATTATTTTTCACAATAAATAAATTGAATTGAAAGAATTGTTGAACATAGTACCTGCTGTAGAGCTCAATAGCTCGACCCTAGTAAAAGCTACAGATTTCACTAGCTCGACCCTAGTACCTGCTACAGATCTCAGTAGCTCGACCGATAAGAAGGTGGACTCGTAACCTGGAGGTCGTTGGATCGAGTCCTAAGAACTGCAAAAAAAATTAAAAGTAGCTTTCAACTGCGTGTTCATATCACGATGGGGATTTTACCCTCCATTGACTGGAGACTCACAAACCAGTTGGTCAAGTTAACCTCACCCAGCCTGAGTGTTGCCGGGAATACTGCTCGATTAGGACTAATGAGTCCCATTATTCTAGCAGTAAGCCATATTATTATCCCAAATGGGAGGATAACTTGTCATGTCCCTGCTGGGTTTTGAACGTGTGACATATGGATTGCCAATCAGACGCCTTGACCACTGAGCTACCGGGACAGACAGATTCTACTTTTTTGGACACCTTACACCTGTATACATAAATATATACTACAAAGCCGGGATACCACTGAGTGCAACATTTTGTTGCGCAACGTTTTGCCTCGAATTTTAAATTCAAGTGTTGCGAAGTCAGTGGGGTTGGATCTCATTCGATTCTTAAGAAAGAGTGGAGCATGAAACGTTGTGCAACATATTGTTGCACTCAGGGCGCAAGATAATGTTGCACGCAGTGGTATCTATTGAATTGGTAATGGAATGCCCCTGAAAATGTATACCTTACTCATATAGAATTAAAAAAAAATTGGGTGATCTTCTTCATTGATAATCGAGTTTTACGATTTTATGCGTAGGTAACTAGGTTATTCAACCAAATCATGGATTTCGCAATGGTATTGGTCAAACCAAATCAAGCTATTGGATTGCAACATTACAATAGGTACAAGCAAACACGATTCGTATCTTTAAAATTGATTCATGCAAATAAAACATATCAAAATATTAACTAGGATAAAACCTACTTCATTAAAATGATGTATTCTCAGTATTCTATTGACCAATTAGACAGGTTATTGGAAAAAAACAAGTTTGATTAATGTTTAGTCATTGATTTTTTTGTTGGTCAGCCTTATTATTGTTGAAATTTAATGCACCAGTTAAGATGAGCTATTAACTTTTCAATAATCAATATATTTATCAGTATCTACATATTCTTGTTATTACAGTAACCTCAGTAGATAGATCAATAGGACAATGAACTCGTTACTTGCAGGTTCGAGTTCCAAACATCGGGAATATTATTAAGGCCCGAATCAATGAACGCTGTGATGTCATTTAAAGGGGTCATTTAATGTTAACCTCTAGAAGTTTCTCGGATGACCCCTTCAAGGTTATTTCAAGGTCACCTTTGGAATTTTAACACTTTTACTATGAGTATTAAAGTAGAAGTTTTCAAAGTTATCATATATTTGTGTTAATCACTTTCGTGATATCACAACTACTCAGACTCGCTATGTGTATTAAATGAAACCGGGACTTGAGACACCGACCTCCAGCTTGCAAGTCCGCCACCTTATCGATCAAGCTTCTGAGGTCGGTTACTATATTATCTGATGTTTTGGTATCAGGTTGGTAATACCAACACTACAGTAACAGTATCCGCTTTAGCGTCGTTCACTCTAATGATTCCCAGAGACAACTTTTATCAAAATACTCTTTAGTGGAAGTCGACCACCAGGCGAGGTTGATGCTCAAAGCATTTTCTACCACCTAACACTCAGTCTCTTATAATTATGTGGTCACAAACTCAAATTCATGCGGAAAAATTCATGCACTGGGTGGGATTCGAACTAACGGATCCCTACGCTACCTGGATTGCCAGACTGTTTACTTCTACCAGTTTATGTCGTTAGACTTTCATAAACATTATGTTTTTTCATGTCCCGGTATAGGTATCAGTGGTCAAGGCATCGGTTTGATAGTGGTAACCCAGAGGTTGTTAGACCTTACAAGTTAAACTTTACTTTGAAATTTTGACCACATACGAGTCTTCTATGTGGTCAGAATTCATGCACTGTTGTAATTCGAACTAACGGAACCCTACGGAACGAAACGTTTTGGGCTTACTGAATTTTTATTGAAATTTTTTTACATACAGGGCCCGCCAAATAAAGGAGCCAGTCAAAATATCTGCCAGTCGATAAAAATGGTACACGTGTACCATTTATATCAAAGGGGAAACCTTTTCTACTAGGTTTTTATATTCAATCATTAACAGGGGCGGCCCCAGGGGGGTCCACTTTGGAATTTTAAATTGAACCACCCTATTTGTAATAGAGTTTTGAAAAGTCTAGCTGTCCGCGGATGCTTGATGTTAAATTAAATTAAGCCAGGTCAAGCGTCGATGGCGCACGTTGAATGCATCAGCTCTTGTAGGATTACCGAAGTTCAGCAACGTCCAGTGAGGTGAAGACTTCATGATGCTGGCATTCTGGCCCAAACTAGGCTGGGTGAGGTTTATCTGGGTAGCTGCTTCGTGAGTTTACAGCGAATGGAATTTAAAGGATAATACAAAAATTGCATAATAACAGCATTGCACATTGCATAACTAAAATGATTGATGGGCGCTCATAAGAATGACTAATTAATTTTAGTGCAAAATATTGCAAACAATATTTCCATTACTTCACTAGATTTCATAGTAAAAAGAAGAAGAAAAAGATGATGAATTAAAAAGAGAAGGGGAAAGAAACCAACGCGATATAGTTATGTCGGTTCTAACGGATGATGAAAAATGGCGACCCAGTTTTGAACGGGGAAATATAATGAAAGAGAAAGAGACAACACATACATTGAATTACAAAACACAAGAAAGTGGGTTGACATAAATTTATTTCCAGACAGCGGCAGCCTTTTTAAGGAAAGAAATTTCAATTTTAATAGTATCCATGTAGAACCCAACACAAGTCCCACTCTCCCATTTTTATCTCATATCTACCTTTGACATTTCCACTACATCGATCCAGCTACAGAACGAAAAATTTCAAACCCACTATGGTGAAAGAGTGTAGAGAGGGAGATAGAGAGAGAGAGTGCGAGAGAGAGAGAGAGAGAGAATGGGAGGAAAAAGATGAGAGAAAAGGTAAGAGGAGAAAAGAGAAAAGGGAAGTAAAGAGAGAGAGAGCAAAAGTATAAAAGAACAGAATTTTTGAATTTTGAATAAAATGGTTCTTTTTATTTGTACAGTAATACCTAATATTTATTATTATTATTTCCCAAGCTTATGCAAACTTCTGAGGAGATATTGCTCATTCTCTCTAAGTTAACTCTTATCTAAATATGTGTATGAAAATTATATAATAATGACATAGTTGTTTAACAGTTGTCTGGTAATATTCCTTATTTTTTAAAAATAAATAATTTTGGTTGGACCTTTTTCTTACCAACAAGAGAAAAAGAAATGGTAAAGAGAAAATGGAAGAGAAGAGATAGAGAGAGAGAAAGAGAGAAGAGGTAGGAAAATATAGTGAAAAGAGGGGGAGCGAGAGAGAGAGAGAGAGAGAGAGACGGAGAGAAAGAGGTAATAGAAGAGATAAAATGGAAGAAAAGAGAAGGAAAGAGACAGGATAGAGGGGGAAAATTTAAGGGGAAAAGAGGAGAGAAAAATATAGAGAGAGGCATTTTTGTGTGGGATGCTGGATGTAAAATAAATGTTACATTTCTAGGGGCAGCTATTCGACCTAAATGTTACCCAATATTCTTGCCAGGACTACCATTGTCAGGAGTATTATTACTTTGAGACAAGAAGGTTGTGTACACACTTCTCACAAATCATCGTCATTCTCATATAGCGGAGATGTAGCTGAGGCTAAAGTTTCGACCAATCACAGCGCACTATAATCTGACTTGAGGGACTCTAAATCTTCGATGTAACCCTACTTTACAATTTGACCTCCTTTAAGTCAGTTTCAAGCGGTCATCGAACATATCGTGCTTATGAATAAATAGGTACGTAATTACTGTGGCAAGATAAGAATAACACTATTTAGTGGAAGGTAACCACCAGACTAATGCTCAAAGCATTTTCTACCACCTAACCCTCAGAGTCTTATTATTATGTGGTCACAAACTCAAATTATTGAGAAAAAAACTCATGCACTGGGTGGGATTCGAACCAACGGATCCCTACGCTATCTGAATTACCAGACTAGCGCGTTGACCACTTGACTAACAGAGCAAGTAAAAGTGACTAAGATCCTCGCTTACCTCACGTAAGATACCGGGTTTGAACCCCTGAGCTAGCAAAAAAATTGTATTCTAAATTTGCTCACAGTTGTTTGTAAAGGACACCTCCTGGTACGCTTATGTTGCCCCAACACCTAAGTTAATTATTGTGCCACTTCTCGCCCAACTGAGGGGAGGCTACATTACTACCAGATGGGCAAGCTATAACACAGCCTGGGTAGGGCCGGAAATTGAGATTTAGTAATACATTTTGTAATGTAGAATAAACATAATAAATCCGCTGGAGATAACACCCTGAAGTCATGCCCCTGGTAGTTCCGGGGTGTTTCCTCCTTTCATCCGAGCTCAACTATGATGGCAAACATCATCGCGAGTGATCTTTCGGAGGGAAGTTCAAATCAAAAAAGTATTATTCGATCGGCAAAAAAACTCAAAATTCAAGAAGTAGTGTTATTTTCAGTTATGGAGAGTTTCGAGTTATCGGGATATAAAATAAACCGCGAAATTCGACAAGAGCCGAAGAATTATTTTGAGTGAACGGGATTTTCAACCTATCGGAATTTCGATTAAAATTCAAACTGTATTTGAAAATGAATTGATAAAAAACCTTAGTAGCCGCCACTGCATTAAACTATGCTTCAAAAGCGCGCACAATTTGAAACGAAGAAATTTCAACATTTCACGCTCAGAGGGGGTGTGAGGATTTCTGTTTAAATAAATGTGCATAAGTAATGAATAATTTTAGGAAAACTTGAGTAAACATTGCACATCCTAGAGTTGAGAACTATGCAAGTCACTGGGTGGTGGTGGTTCAGAGGTGCTCAACTGCTCAATCGGTGAGCTGAAGGGAGGACGTGAGTTCATAACCCGAAACATGGATATTAATAAATAAATGTGATTCTTTGTGTTATTATATCAAAATTTTAGTGGGTAGTGTAGAATTTTAGGACTTTTCCGTATCTTTAACATCTCAATAGGACACTTTTGCCTGCAATTCCGCCACTCTTCGCTGCTAACATTAAAGTACTCACACTACTTATTTTTCCTCACGAGGTATGAGTGGATCCCAAACATCCAAGTAAAGAGTAGAAAAATCCTGCCCTGTTGGGCATCGGGCTCATGTCACCATACGTGCAATGGCTAGCGTGCTGATTACAGTAGGATAAATTCTATTGACTTTGAAATCAGGTTTTAATAAGAAGTTTGTCTCATTCATAATTAAAACTAAACCAAAGCTCAGAGGACTGAGGAATGTGAAAACAGTCCCCAGTTGGTTAGTAATAGTCACTCTGATAGAGATTTTAAAAATAATTTGATGTCTATACTAGCTGTTCGCCCGTTCTTCGCAACAAAAATCGACTCAATTAACACACATAATATATGTATACTCAAACACTAATATTAATATTATACTCAAACTCAGGAATAGAAATGAATTGAAGAGACTGAAGTTATAAAATATGGTGAAAGAGAAATAAATATTTTCTATATATTCAGAAAAAAATACTGAGGAATAGATCTCTATGCATTAGGGGATGGCCATGCTTTTTTCTACTTTTATTAATTTTTTCAGGCTATGAGGTGCTCGATGGTCCCCATGAAAATTTTGATATCTGTTACCGTTTGGGCTTTGGTATTGGTAACATCTTACACACAATCTCTCAAAGGTACATTGGTAGATAAATAACACAGATTTGAGTTTAAAATATCTCTAATTTTAATTGTAATTCTTACACACAAATCATTGTAGAAATCCATACGAAGTATTTTGAAATCCACACACTTCGTGTATGTATTTTTGGGGGATGATTTGTATTACTGAATGACTTTTGCTAATTATAAAGGGAATTTAAGAGAATGTATATTATTTTTTTGCAGTAATCAAATCACCAAAAATCTCAGTTTTCTTGATATATTGTTTTTCTTACCTTGGGTTACTGTAGAATTTTGAATTTGGCGATACATGAAAAATTTTGAGCTTTATCATCAACACTTTGAATTTGGCGGTACTTGTAGAATTTTGAGCTTTATCATCAACACTTTGAATTTGGCGGTACTTGAGGAATTTTGAGCTTTATCATCAACACTTTGAATTTGGCGGTACTTGTAGAATTTTGAGCTTTATCATCAACACTTTGAATTTGGCGATACATGAAGAATTTTGAGCTTTATTTGGCCATACATGAAGAATTTTGAGCATTATCATCAACACTTTGAATTTGGCGGTACTTGTAGAATTTTGAGCTTTATCATCAACACTTTGAATTTGGCGATACATGAAGAATTTTGAGCATTATCATCAACACTTTGAATTTGGCGGTACTTGTAGAATTTTGAGCTTTATCATCAACACTTTGAATTTGGCGGTCCTTGTAGAATTTTGAGCTTTATCATCAACACTTTGAATTTGGCGGTCCTTGTAGAATTTTGAGCTTTATCATCAACACTTTGAATTTGGCGGTACTTGTAAAATTTTGAGCTTTATCGTCAACACTTTGAATTTGGCGGTACTTGTAGAATTTTGAGCTTTATCATCAACACTTTGAATTTGGCGGTACTTGTAGAATTTTGAGCTTTATCATCAACACTTTGAATTTGGCGGTACTTGTAGAATTTTGAGCTTTATCATCAACACTTTGAATTTGGCGGTACTTGAGGAATTTTGAGCTTTATCATCAACACTTTGAATTTGGCGGTACTTGTAGAATTTTGAGCTTTATCATCAACACTTTGAATTTGGCGATACATGAAGAATTTTGAGCTTTATTTGGCCATACCTGAAGAATTTTGAGCATTATCATCAACACTTTGAATTTGGCGGTACTTGTAGAATTTTGAGCTTTATCATCAACACTTTGAATTTGGCGATACATGAAGAATTTTGAGCATTATCATCAACACTTTGAATTTGGCGGTACTTGTAGAATTTTGAGCTTTATCATCAACACTTTGAATTTGGCGGTCCTTGTAGAATTTTGAGCTTTATCATCAACACTTTGAATTTGGCGGTCCTTGTAGAATTTTGAGCTTTATCATCAACACTTTGAATTTGGCGGTACTTGTAAAATTTTGAGCTTTATCGTCAACACTTTGAATTTGGCGGTACTTGTAGAATTTTGAGCTTTATCATCAACACTTTGAATTTGGCGGTACTTGTAGAATTTTGAGCTTTATCATCAACACTTTGAATTTGGCGATACATGAAGAATTTTGAGCTTTATCATCAACACTTTGAATTTGGCGGTACTTGTAGAATTTTGAGCTTTATCATCAACACTTTGAATTTGGCGGTCCTTGTAGAATTTTGAGCTTTATCATCAACACTTTGAATTTGGCGGTACTTGTAGAATTTTGAGCTTTATCATCAACACTTTGAATTTGGCGGTACTTGTAGAATTTTGAGCTTTATCATCAACACTTTGAATTTGGCGGTACTTGTAGAATTTTGAGCTTTATCGTCAACACTTTGAATTTGGCGGTACTTGTAGAATTTTGAGCTTTATCATCAACACTTTGAATTTGGCGATACTTGTAGAATTTTGACCTTTATCATCAGCACTTTGAATTTGGCGATACTTGTAGAATTTTGACTTTTTAGATAGGTACCGTAGAATTTTGTCTGTGGTTTTACTTTTGGAATTTCGACTGCATTGTAGATCTGATACTTTGGAATTTGTAATCTGAAAAGGTTCCCAGAACATAAGATATTAGTTACCTCAAAAATTACTTTGCTTGATTTTCTCCGTCCACCAGCCATTATTTGTATAAACAAAAAACTTTCAACTTGTGACTTAATAAATAATGTGAATGAAATATTCTTTTTAAAGATTTTGATTGAAAGGAATCTTTTTTGTTGTTGTTGATGAACGTCTCTTTCTAGGCCATTCGAGACTGGGTTGTACCTGCTTTCACACAGACAGCTACCCACATTAACCTCACCCAAACTGTAAGAATACGTATTTCAAATATCTAATACATGAAACTATTGTGCAAAAAATCAGAAATGAGTGTATATAGAACTCACCTATTGATAATGTCCTCTCTGCAAATTTAGATTAAGGTAAGCACAGATTTTATGGTGATTTGAGTACGCGATTAGCAAAAATGTTGAACAAAATGTTTTGAAATATTCAAAAAAGTCATTCAGTAATAATGTTAAATTTCAAGATATTTTTTAAAAAACCCCCCTCCGTCTCTCGCTCTTCTCTCCCTCTCTCTTTCTCTATTTGTCTCTCTCTTCTTGTTGTAGTTCTCCTGGAATATTCAGCAATTCATCATAGGACATGACTGAGTGTTTCTTCTTCATATAGTGTGGCCGAATTGGGCTTCAGACAATCCTATTTCTTCTGGAGACAAAGGAACTGGTATGGATTGTTTTTTTTTATCATGACATATCTGAAAACTAAAAGTAGAATAAACGGTCAGATGGAATCTAAAAAAGCCCGGGTTGGACAGGAGTCAATTTTTTTTCTCAATATTTCCAAACACATAGAAGACTCAATTTTTTGTGGCATTGGGCAAAAATAACCCATACAGCCATTTTGACTAAAAAATTGCTCACATCATTTCTATTTAAATTTGATCTACAACAACAATAACAACAACAACAAAAACCTACAGGCAGTAATGAGAAGGGACTTGCTGTCCAACCGTCTATTCTCATTTCTTATTTATACTCTGTTCTGTTTCCCTTTGTCTTACAAGATATTATGTAATCCCACCCTTACCAGAATATTCGACTATCACTGTCCTATCCCACCAACTGATTCCTGAGACTGATAATTTTGTTGATTAAGTTCAGCATGCTTCCGATTGGAAACATGAAGGAGTTTTGGGTGGAAGAGATTGCCATAGGCAATAACCCGGTCCTTTAGTTAGGGCATCTACATATTTTTTTTCCTTTTTATTGTTTATATTGTTTGTTTTCATTTTTTTTTAAATTTTATAATAACTATTTATACTGCACATAAATATACAAGCAGCCAGCGTCGATGGCATGTTGAATACACCGGTTCCCTTCAAAACACCGAAGTTAAGCGACATCCAGCGAGGTTAAGACTTGGATGGGTGACCATTCAAATTCTAATTCTCGTGACGCTGGCTTTTCCCGGCCCCACTCAGGCTGGGTGAGGTCAATGTGAGTAGCAGGTTTGTGAGTTTCCTGCGAATGGAGGGTAAAACCCCCGTCGTGATATGACCATGGCAGTTGAAAGCGACGTTAAACCCCACTTTAAAAAAAAAAAATATACAAGCACTGTACTTTTTGGGAGACGTTTTCCCGCGAAACGACCGTTTCCCTTGATGTCATTATATCTACGAGTGTTTAATAATAATAATAATAATAACCCTGCCTTGGCACGATTGACCGTACAATTATAAATAATAGTTAAAGTTTCTAATAGGAAAAAAATTGAAATTGGAGCAAAAAAAAATATTTTTTTTTTTTTTACAAAAAACGAACACAATACTTCCCAATAAAATTCTAATATTAAAATTCATCTGAAGTAAAACCCTACCAGGTAGTTTGATCGGTTAGGGAACGCTTTTCTTCCTATAGTCACCAGGTAGCTCGGCGTTGCTGAACTTCAGGGATCCGATTGAACTCCATGGCGGCGTTAGGCATGCATTGTTATTTTCAGAATTTCGTGACTTTTAACTTGAATTTGGAACTACTTAACAAATTTAGATGTTTGTAAATTGGATTTTTTTTTTATGAGCTTGAACAGTATCTCATTTTATCTATGTTAAGTGGCTACAGAAACACCTATAGAATTTCACCAAATTTTATGGAATTTTTTAACCAGTCAACAAATATAATGTACTTTCCACTTTGAATTTGGCGGTCCTTGTAGAATTTTGAATTTTATCATCAGCTTTATCATCAACACTTTGAATTTGGCGATACTTGTAGAATTTTGAGCTTTATCATCAACACTTTGAATTTGGCGGTACTTGTAGAATTTTGAGCTTTATCATCAACACTTTGAATTTGACGGTACTTGTAGAATTTTGACTTTTATCATCAACACTTTGAATTTGGCGATACATGAAGAATTTTGAGCTTTATCATCAACACTTTGAATTTGGCGGTACTTGTAGAATTTTGAGCTTTATCAACAACACTTTGAATTTGGCGGTACTTGTAGAATTTTGAGCTTTATCATCAACACTTTGAATTTGGCGGTACTTGTAGAATTTTGAGCTTTATCATCAACACTTTGAATTTGGCGGTACTTGTAGAATTTTGAGCTTTATCATCAACACTTTGAATTTGGCGGTACTTGTAGAATTTTGAGCTTTATCATCAACACTTTGAATTTGGTGGTACTTGTAGAATTTTGAGCTTTATCATTAACACTTTAAATTTGGCGGTACTTGTAGAATTTTGAGCTTTATCATCAACACCTTGAATTTGGCGATACTTGTAGAATTTTGACTTTTATCTTCAGCACTTTGAATTTGGCGATACTTGTAGAATTTTGACTTTTTAGATAGGTACCGTAGAATTTCGTCTGTGGTTTTACTTTTGGAATTTCGACTGCATTGTAGATCTGATACTTTGGAATTTGTAATCTGAAAAGGTTTCCAGAACATAAGATATTAGTTACCTCAAAAATTACTTTGCTTCAGGTTCTCCGTCACCAGCCATTATTTGTATAAACAAAAAACTTTCAACTTGTGACTAAATAAATAATGTGAATGAAATATTCTTTTTAAAGATTTTGATTTTTGTTGTTGTTGATGAACGTCTCTTTCTAGGCCATTCGAGACTGGGTTGTAACCTGCTTTCACACAGACAGCTACCCACATTAACCTTACCCAAACTGTAAGAATACGTATTTCAAATATCTAATACATGAAACTTTTGTGCAAAAAATGAGAAATGAGTGTATATAGAACTCACCTATTGATAATGTCCTCTCTGCAAATTTAGATTAAGGTAAGCACAGACTTTATGGTGATTTGAGTACGCGATTAGCAAAAAATGTTGAAGAAAATGTTTTGAAATATTCAAAAAAGTCATTCAGTAATAATGTTAAATTTCAAGAATTTTTTAAAAAACCCCCCTCCGTCTCTCGCTCTTCTCTCCCTCTCTCTTTCTTTATTTGTCTCTCTCTTCTTGTTGTAGTTCTCCTGGAAAATTCAGCAATTCATCATAGGACATGAGTGAGTATTTCTTCTTCATATAGTTTGGCCAAATTGGGCTTCAGACAATCCTAATTCTTCTGGAGACAAAGGAACTGGTATGGATTGTTTTTTTTTATCATGACATATCTGAAAACTAAAAGTAGAATAAACGGTCAGATGGAATCTAAAAAAGCCCGGGTTGGACAGGAGTCAATTTTTTTTCTCAATATTTCCAAACACATAGAAGACTCAATTTTTTGTGGCATTGGGCAAAAACAACCCATACAGCCATTTTGACTAAAAAATTGCTCACATCATTTCTATTTAAATTTGATCTACAACAACAATAACAACAACAACAAAAACCTACAGGACTTGCTGTCCAACCGTCTATTCTCATTTCTTATTTATGCTCTGTTCTGTTTCCCTTTGTCTTACAAGATATTATGTAATCCCACCCTTACTAGAATATTCGACTATCACTGTCCTATCCCACCAACTGATTCCTGAGACTGATAATTTTGTTGATTAAGTTCAGCATGCTTCCGATTGGAAACATGAAGGAGTTTTGGGTGGAAGAGATTGCCATAGGCAATAAACCGGTCCTTTAGTTAGGGCATCTACATATTTTTTTTCCTTATTATTGGTTATATTGTTTGTTTTCATTTTTTTTTTTTAATTTTACAATAACTATTTGTACTGCACATAAATATACAAGCACTGTACTTTTTGGGAGACGTTTTCCCGCGAAACGACCGTTTCCCTTGATGTCATTATATCTACGAGTGTTTAATAATAATAATAATAATAACCCTGCCTTGGCACGATCGACCGTACAATAATAAATAATAGTTAAAGTTTCTAATAGGAAAAAAAAATTGAAATCGGAGCAAAAAAAAATATTTTTTTTTTTTTTTATACAAAAAACGAACACAATACTTCCCAATAAAATTCTAATATTAAAATTCATCGGAAGTAAAACCCACCAGCTAGTTTGATCGGTTAGGGAACGCTTTTCTTCTTATAGTCACCAGGTAGACTTACGTACACATTTCCAACACTTTTCGGACCAAAGGTGGAAGAGATGATACCAGTACGACGAACTATCCAGTCACTCCGTGACCTTCGCCCAGCCTGAGTGGGTCCGGAATATCAGAAGCGAGAGATTCATGTAGAGCTTCGAAATTTGGCAAAATGGGGACCATTGAATTGGCAGTCCATGCTCGGCGTTGCTGAACTTCAGGGATCCGATTGAACTCCATGGCGGCGTTAGGCATGCGTTGTTATTTTCAGAATTTGGTGACTTTTAACTTGAATTTGGAACTACTTAACAAATTTAGATGTTTGTAAATTGGATTCTTTTTTTTTATGAGCTTGAACAGTATCTCATTTTATCTATGTTAAGTGGCTACAGAAACACCTATAGAATTTCACCAAATTTTATGGAATTTTTTAACCAGTCAACAAATATAATGTACTTTCCTAATCTCCGTGGTGTAGTGGTCTAATGGTTGGTTTACCACCAAGCCTAGAGTAAATATACACCTGAGTAGTCACTGTGGCAGAGCGAGTTAGCGCGCTAGGCATTGCACACATGGTGACCTGGGTTCGATTCCCAGCGGGGGAGGATTTTTTCTGCTCTGTACTTGGATGTTCGGGGTCCACTCATACCTCGTGAGGAAAAATGAGTAGCTGCTTTAATGTGAAGCAGCGACCAGTGGCAGAATCTTAGGCAAAAAAATAATACAAGATATTGTAAATTAAAGTGGTAAAGTCCTATGATTCTGCGCTACCCACTAAAATTGTGACATAATAACACAAAGAAAAAGCATTATTATATATTATATTATGTAAATATACACCTGAGTAAGTTACTTGCTTAAATGAACTTTTCTAGTAATTAAAAACAGGGTGTTTCAGAAAAGTGTGCTTTTATTTTAACCACGTGTTTTATGGACCATTTAAGGGGCGGTCAAGTCTATAGCAAAAAGTCTATAGGATGGCTTATTTTCTATCAGTTGACCCTCCTGTGACCGTTCCCGAGAGTGCAATGACCTTGATTTTAACATCAAAATAACGGCGTAATCTTGTATTGAGAGTCGATTTTTTTCCGCGTGTCAATAATGACTAGTTCTAGGTACCAAAAAAGACTTTCCGCGAATCCTTCTTCGTGTACAAAACTGGAATTCACGTGAATCCGAGTTTTGTTAACAAAGAAGGATTCGCGAAAAGTGTTTTTTGGTAGAACCTGTCATAAATCTAACAGGTAAGGCATATTTCAAAATCTTAGATTTTTTAAAGAAGCTTTAGAAGCGTGTATCTCCCTTATGCAGCACTTTCTCTCTTTTATTTTTACAGACTTGACCCCCACCTATAATGGTCCATATAACACGTGGTTAAAATAAAGGCACACTTTTCTGTTAAAATAAAGGGACACGTTTCTGAAACACCCTGTATATTTTCTAAAATATTGCAAGTATAAAATCTCCTCCATTCTTAAGCAGCTGGACAAGGTGCCCATGACACAAGCTGCGTTGACTTTTTGGATAGCGATGGAAATTCTTTGTTCCAGAAAGACCCTTCTTGTCTGCGGTCACTGGTGTGAGGCAGTCACCCAGTACTTTCGTGATTCTTTTTCGCTGCCTCATACCAGGGCCCCATGGAGTCTACGGCAAATGGAATAAATAGTAATTAAAAAAAAAGATGAGTGTTTCACAGTCGTTTTTATGTCGTAGCCATGAAACAGGAGCTACTGTAGACGCTTGTGGTCCATGTTGTAGCCGGCCTATCCCGTACTTTGCCTCCCCTCTGATGGGCGAGAAGTGACACAATACTTCCCAATTAGGTACTGGGTCAACACGAGCGTACCGGTCGGTTTTAACCAAATTAAGAATACAATTTTTTGTCGGCACGGGGGATCGACCCAGGGACCTTCCGCATGTCAAGCGAGTGCTTAACCACTGAGCTAATCGTAGTAATCCTGAGTAAGTTGAATTATGGCACTACTTCATTCGGTTAAGTCAGCGTCGATATTACGTTGATTTATCACCAATTATCGTTCTGTTACTGAAGTTTAGCAACGTCCATCGAGTGAGATTAGAACTTAGATGGGTGACCATTAAAATTCAAATCCTCGTGATTCTTGCCATTCCCGGTCCCACACAGGCTAGGTGAGTTTAATTTGAGTACGTGGTTTGTGTGTTCCGAGCGAATTTTATTTATTTATTTTTACAAGGTTTACATAACAAGTTTATTGTTACTGTATTACAATATACATATAGACCTTAGGAAATAGATAAAAGATATAATAAAAATATTATAATTATAGAAAGTAGGTATAATTAGAAAAGAATGGATGCTAAAATACTCGTCTAAGTATGACCATACGGTTGAAAGCAACGTTAGACCAGTTAAAAAATTAAAAAGATAAAATTTGTTAACAAAATTTGGAAGCATTATATCAAAATAAAAAACTACATATTTTCATCATCATAGGGTGGCGTCATCGTGAACGATGGTAGCCAGACAGTAGAGTAATGACTCAGCACTTCTACCACTGTCTATACCAGGGCTGGGCAACCCGTGGCACGCGTGCCACTTTGTGGCACGCCGGACCATTTCGAGTGGCACGGCAAGAAATATCGGCTCAATGCATAAAATGTACATATTTTTTTTTTTTTAAGATAAAAATCGAATTACTTCTCCAGTGTACTGTTCGTTGGCTATCAAATGGGAAGGCGTTTGAAAGATTTTGGTCCCTGAAGTGACTGAAGTCATGTGTGCTTGAGTTCTTGGAAAGTATTGATGAGTTACCAGCAGAACGAGAATCTTTGATAAATGAGAGTTGGCTTTTTGATTTGGCATTTTTAACCGATATCATGGGACATTTGAATAATTTGAATCTCACTCTGCAAGGGAAAAATATGATGTTCAACTCTCTGCACGGATCAGTGAAAGGTTTTATGAAAAAACTGCAGCTTTTTGAACGCCATTTGAATCAAAACAAGTTGATTCATTTCACTCGAATGCAAGAGCTTGTTGAATCTTCTGACACTGTGCCAAACTTCAAAAAGTTTAGTGATCTAATAGTCACCTTGCAAAATTCATTCCAAGAGCGGTTTGATGATCTGGAAAATGATACCAAAAATCTTGAAATATTCACGAATCCTTTCGCTATTCCGATTGAGGATATTGAAACATATTCACCTAATATTCAGTTGGAAATAATAGAAATTCAAAATAACACCGGACTTAAGAATAAATATACAGATGTGACTGCAAACCCAAACAATCCCAATTACATTGACTTTTGGAAATTCGTTTCCAAAACAGACTTCCCCCATCTCTACGAGTTAGCACTCCAATACACATGTAGGTTTGGCTCAACTTACGTATGTGAGCAAGCCTTTTCTATAATGAAAATAATAAAAAATAAATACCGCTCATCACTAACTGACGACCACTTGAGAAGGTTGATTTTGCTTGCGACGTCGCAAATTAATCCCAACTTAGAAGACCTTGTTAAGAAAGTACAA
Organism: Bactericera cockerelli; assembly: GCA_024516035.1. Classification (NCBI taxonomy): domain Eukaryota; kingdom Metazoa; phylum Arthropoda; class Insecta; order Hemiptera; family Triozidae; genus Bactericera; species Bactericera cockerelli. Next base: position 25,698,556 of record CM044955.1, on the reverse strand, counting down.
CATCAAAAATCACATTAATAAATCATTCATATTGGCTTCATTTTTTTTTTTTTAAAATAAGAAGATGAGTGTTTTACAACCACTTTCTTTAACGTCAGCATTGTTCTGAAATATCCAAAAATTCAATGTTTTTACATGTTCTCTTTCTTTTAATGTTCATTTTTTTCTAAAAAATTAACCTATTTTTTGCTGAATAAATAAATTTCATGTTTCATTCCTTACAAAATAAAATGAATGATATTCTTTTCTATATCATTCTTACTATAGGTACTCGTAACAATTAAAATACCTACTCATTAAAAAAAAATGCTGTGGCACGATGGCCATTTTGGATTTTGAAAATGGCACGCTGCTCAAAAAGGTTGCCCAGCCCTGGTCTATACAGTATACAAGGAGGCTAATAATTGACAAGGGCCCCCAGAACCAAGCCAATGCTGGTCTACTCCCTGTCTATAGTCCCCCAGTCAGACTGCTGGTCTACTCCTTGTTTAAAAGCATTATATCAAAATAAAAAAACTACATATTTTCAATCCCAAAAATTTGACATAAGAGTTTACGTTCTTTACGTTTGAAATTTCAATTTTGGACAAGCACAATTGACGTATCTTTGTCATCGGGAAAGCCCTTGATGAATTAGAAAACCAGAATAATTAGGGGTTAACATGGAGAGCTTGGAAAGTCCTGTCTATGAAAAAAAAATGAGTCATATTTTTTGTGGTTGACAACTTTAAAAAATTCACGTCTAAACTATACTCTGAATCATAAACATGAACTACTTTAAATAATGAACAAAAATGACTCTTTGACATAAGTTCCAGGAAAAGTGGATGGATAAACTACATGAATACTTAGAAGTAATAATTTTTAATATTTACTCATACTGCAAGGGAATTTCTCGGAATAATAGAATTTATGACAACTTTGCATTGCGGATTTGCTATTTTCAGATCAGAATTTACAGGATTTTGAAATCAGCAGAGGCAAATATTTAGCGATCACCGTGGACAATAATTGGACTAGCGCACCAGGCTTGCACGCACGGTGACCTGGGTTTGATTCCTGGAAGTGTAGTAAATTTACAATCTGAACTTGGATGTTACGGTGTGCACCTCACGAGGAAAATTGATTGGCTATTCGTATGGATAGCGACCATCATGGATATTACAAAAAAGAGTTTACTATTAACAATATTAATATTCTTGTTATATGTAATAACTATAAAAGGAAATGTAAGGTAAATATGATTTATTTGTGGTGAAACACAAGGTCTCTTCACATTTTTTGTGAGTAGCTCAACATTACAAAGGGCCAAATTATAAAGGAGGATTAAAGTTAAGATAAGCCAGACTCTTCCTCGACTCAGGCCTTAGTGCATTATGACCCAACTCAGGCTGAATGAGGTTACGCGCTAGTCTGGTAATCCAGGCAGCGCAGGAATCCGTAGGTTCGAATTCCACCCAGTGCATGAATTTATCCTCATTAGTTTGAGTTTGAGTTTGAGAAGAAGAATTTGAGTTTGTGACCACATAATAATAAGACTCTGAGGGTTAGGTGGTAGAAAATGCTTTGAGCATTAACCTCGCCTAGTGGTTATCTTCCACTAAAGAGTGTTTATATATTATTATAATGTTAGTCGGGGTGAACGTTTTTAAGAAAATATTTTTTCCCAGCCTGTTTTTATCTTGTTATCTTGTAATCACTTATTTTTCGTTTCAGGACGATATTAAAGCTATTTCTTAAAAAAAATTGCTCATCAATGATAAAAAGCAAAGTTTTCCGAGTCATCATCGCTAACTAGTATACATCTTAGAATTTCCAGGATTTCTATTCGTACCTATAAAAAAAGTTTCAATTAATTGTGCTGTGCAATTGCTTGTTACAGAAAATGATAATTGACTTTGAAAGGACAAGAGGGGTGATTGAACTTACAGAAAATACCTAAATAAGATATTCGTATTTCTGGCCATTTGTCTTAAAACAAAAGTGAGAAAAAAATAGATTTTTACATGAATTATTGTTAACAAATTGAATTGAATTGAATTTTACATTTATTTGGTTTAAAGATTTTTACAATAAAAAGAATCTCCTAAGCTAAGTCTAACTTTTGATGGAGATTTGCTCTCATGCCCTAAATGTCGCTATCTAGCTTAATGTTAAATGTAAATTTGGGCTGTATGGAATGGCCTTGCCTACCAATGCCAGAAAAAGAAGGAAAAAAAAAAAATGTAAATTTATTGTGAGAATACATAATAATATTATATTGTAGCGTGGTAGTCACTGTGGCAGAGCGAGTTAGCGCGCTAGGCATTGCACACATGGTGACCTGGTTTCGATTCCCAGCGGGGGAGGATTTTTTCTGCTCTGTACTTGGATGTTCGGGGTCCACTCATACCTCGTGAGGAAAAATGAGTAGTTACTTGTATGAGTAACGACCAGTGGCGGCATTACCAGAGTAAAAAGAAATTAATGTAATAGAATAATTCGAAATGTAAAGGAGGCTCTTAGTAATGCTGCGCTACCCACAAAAATTGTGAAGATGCCTTGTGCTTCACCACAAAGAAATTCGTACATACATACATACATATTATATTGTAGCGACTGAGTGACACTATTTAAGCAAACTTTTAATGATAGGAAGGTTATAATTGTAGAGAACTATAATTAGGTTAAATGGCAGAGACCACCTCAAACAATGATCCCGATCTCTGTCAATAATGACTTAATGAGTTATTAAGATATTATACAATTATACATACTAAAAAAGTTACCTATAAACTATCTGGACTTGTTTTATAAATAGGCAACAATGAATCACAAAATTATAATCTTATAATACCTATTGAAAAGATTTTCTCTTCATAGCTAAATTTCAAGTGGGTGAAAACTGGAGAGTATCAGATAATGAAATCAGTATCTAACAGGGAGTGTACCAGGAAGACGTACATAATCTTACATATCGTACACAATAGCGCCTCCCCGGAGGTGCAAGCAAGCGGTGGAGGCGTGGAGGTGTCACATTATATCACCTCCGTGTCATACAGACGGGGCACAATACCCACACCGGTATAATCGGTATTAATAAACGTCCCTTCTCAGTGTGCTGCTCTTCGGAGAAATAAATGAAAAACCTCCCCTCCGCCCCTTCCAGGAGATTCTGAGAAATCCCCACCCTCCCCGCGCTCCCCCCTTTCTTTTCTTTTTCTTGGGAAAAGTCCATTTCCCCTCTTTTTTGGAATGCGCGGTGTTTTTCATTCATGTTTTCGCGTAGGTGTCGGGTATAAAACCCGCGGCCATCCTCTCCTCCGCGCCACTCCAAGTTGAACTTTCGTCACTCGCACTTTCCAGTTTCCACAAGAATCCCCCAAAAAAAACCGTGTGTGATCATCTCTCTCAATTCTTTTGTCTATTATTTTTTAATTAATTAGATCTAGTTATACTATCAATTATTAGTGTATTGTGTTGAACCTTTTCCTGATTTAGTTTTTGATTGTTATCGTTGTTTCAATTTTGTCATCAAAGGTAAGAAATTGAATTTTTGGGTTGCTTGTAGATATTATTGAATTTGAACTAGAAGTTTTTTTTCCAATAAAATTAATTTCAAATAACTAATTCTAAATTAGAAAATTCATAACCCGTACATTATAAAACAATAACATCATGTTATGTATTCTTTTTAGGAAAATTAAATCCTTATATGGGATAAGGAGAGCAAAAAACTCCAAGCTTCTAATACTAACTATACAGGTTGCATGCGTGTTCTTTTTTTTCTCAATTTTTTCATTTTCTCAATTGAGGATTTTAATGTTACACGTATGATTATTAGTATGTGGAATTATATTATTCTTGTTATGCTTAAGAGTAGTAAGTAAAAGTAGTTAGTCGTTGATTAAATTTCTTCCTTTTTTAGACCTCTTAATAAAAGGTCAAATTAAATGGTAAAAGTTTTCACATCGTCATGTGGTTTTTTTTCTCTCTTATAATTTAAATGATATTGGTGTAGGCATAGGAATCTACATCTATTTTTACATTGAGTATGTTATTATTATTATTATAGTAAGCTTTATTAGATAGAACAAAAATATAGACAGTAAAATACAATGATATTATAAAGAAACAACAAAAAGATTGAGCAACGATACAAGAAAAAAATGAGAATGAAGTTAATGTCCTACCTAAAGAGCGGGATTATTGCCTGTGGCAATCTTTTCCACCCAACCCTTGTTAAATCGTCTGTGATGAATACGAATATGGATAATATTACCATAACATACAAATCTAGGTTAACACCATTAATATTAAAATTAAATTAGAAGATAGCATTGTCTTTTCTTAAATGGTGCAATACTGTCTTGAAATTGTCGAAATATTTTCGTTAATGGTTCTGTTGACATAATGAGTGTTATACCTATAGATGGTTGGTTTGCATTGATTTAGGAATGTAGGAAAACTGATTGTGATTGTAGTTTTAAAAGATCTTTGGGTTGAAGGTGTGTCATTATAATACATAAGGATACATATTGGAATGTCAGATTGGTTTGTTAATATTGATCAGAAAGATTTCAATATTCGTATCAATAATTATCAAAATTTATACATATTTTGTTGTCTTATTTGATTTTTGTTGTTGCTGCTCTAATATGTAAATGAATAAAGTCGAAAATTTCCATGTATTGAAAATATCATTAAGACTTTGAATTCAAAGACTTTGAATTTTCAACGACTAACTTAACAGTTAATAGTTCAAAAGGTCTTCAATAATAGCTCTATTACGTTGAAGCACCTTTTCATAGTAAATATGAATTAATAAGCAATATCAGTTCATACGTAAAACAAACAATTTGTGGCTAAAGACTAGAATTCAAATAATTTCTGAGAAAATAGAAAGAGAAATCAAGAAGAGAGCAAAATATTCATTCAGTTTTCCAGGATGGGATGAAGGTTTGAATGTTCTTGTACAGGGTATGAAAATGTTGCATGATACAAAATAATAAATTAGGCACTTCTGAGGCAGAATTCCATAGATGCAACATCTGTTGTCTGGAGCATGTCTTCAGAAGTAAAATACACCAAGTCGTACTGTTGACAGTGATTATGATAATTTCCCTCATGTTTCTTTTAGATGAAATGATTTTAAGGCTTCCTTTACTGTGTTTTAAAACACCTAAAAGGTTATTTGATATTACCTAGACAGGGAAATGAATGTTTCGAAACAACTAAATAGGGAAATAGAAAAGGTTATTTGAAATTACCTAGACATAGAAATTAATGTTTGGAAACAACTAAATAGGGAAATAAATGTTTAAAATCACCTAAATACGAGTTAGGAAATAAGTATTCGGTGTTTATGAAACACCCTTTTCCCTTTAAGCTGTTTAGAACAATGCTTTGAAATGTTACATAAATAATAATTGAATCGGCATATGCAAAAACCATTCATCTGACATTTTTTTCGAAAATGTTTTTTTTGTTGAAATGAACTCCTCTTATGAAGCTCTATGAACTGTGTAAAAATCAGTCATGTGACACTTCTCCCTACAGAAGTATCCCAAGGTCAAAATTTCTAGAATATGTAAGAACCGTTCATTTGCAGCAGATGAATGGTTTTTACAAAGTTTCTTCTCAATCTCATTTCTACATGTAGGGGAAACTCTCTTGTGAGAGGGGAAACCATGCTCTTATCATTAGTTTGTGGTTATGTTAATGAAGTTGGGTGGAAGAGATTGCCACAGGCAATAACCCCGCCCTTTAGGTAGGCCATTTCTCTCTTTTTTTCCTTCATATATATTTGTTTAATATTTTTGTTTTTCTTTATATTTCATTGTGTTCTACTGTATATATTTTTTGTTCTACCTAATAAAGCTTAAAAAAAAGTTGTAGGTACCTACTTTGGTTTGTTTACATTTTTATGTTTATAAATTTGTTACTTTTTTAGTGCTTATTAGACCCAAATTTGTGAATTTTTATATCAAAAGTGAGTGTTTTGTATGAAGCTTTCATTGATGGAGTTATTACGTATACATTCACACTCAGAAGCTCAGCACAATGTGGTCAACATCAACTTCCAGTCAATGAAGCATACGATGGAAAGTTAGCTATAGAACAGAAGAAAATGGACAATGTTCAAAGTTTGATGGCCTATGTTCCAGATACTTATATTGCTTTCTGGGAAGAAATAAGTGCATGGCCTGTATACAATAAAACAACAGAATAAACAGGTGGTGTTATTCTTGGCCTAAGCCAATACAGAAGTTTTCAAATCCATTTATATTGTACTAGCGGGCTGTCGCCCGCTTTGCGGGCCGAGGTATGGCCGTGAAAGCAAAAAATCCTTTTTCACCTTTCGAATTTCGAAAAATACCGTCTTATTGCACATCTAGACTATAAGACAAAGCTACCTACCAAATTTCAGCTCGCTAGGTATTACGGTTTGGGCTGTAGAGCGATGATCAGTCAGTCAGTCAGTCAGTGACTTTGACATTTATATATTAAGATTTTTCTAATGCAAACATAAATAAAGAAATGTTCAAATTTATTTTGTAAAACCGTTATGTTGCAATTATATGTTTTCCCTTTACTTTAGGTGAAAAGAAAAGTATGAACGTACTCTAAAAAGTTGAACTATGCAAAAACCATTCATCTGGGAAAAAATAATTTGGCCAATACGACTCATAGAAAATTCTTAGGAGTTTTTTTTTCTCTTGGGAACATGCGGAAGACACATATTTAGTTGTGTTCGTAATTACACATCGGTATCTTAAACCGTTTTTCAGTAATATTGTTTTTTATCGTTTCCTGAAAAGTTTAAAAATTGTCAGATGAATGGTTTTTGCATATGCCGATTCAATTGATTCAATGGCTGAATTTGAATAGCTGACTAATTTGAATGCTAGAAATTTCAATTTTACAAGTTTAGTAAATTAGTAGTTCTTGTTAGACCATTGGTGTTAAGCAACGTCCAGCGAGGTTGAGACTTCGGATTTTTGTGGTTTTGTGGTACTTGAGTCTTGATTTTGCGTATTGTTTTAAAAGGGCCTAGAAAATATTCAAAAATGGTCTGGTTTTCTAAATGCTAAATACATAAATAAATTTCAATGACTGATTCTGCGCATCTTCAAAATATTCTTTGTTTACAAGTACCTATACTCGAACATAATTAACTATTTATTATAATATTTTGATTGTTATTATTTTTTCTTTCAAAATCCTCAAGATAACCCCCCCCCCCCCTCTTGCAAGATATTCTCTGAGACAAGTACCGGATAGAGCTAGTTTTAAACAAAGTCAGCCACAACTTTTCCCCCACTCTGTTTGTCTTGCTAATGAAAATTTTCCCACTTTTCAAATCCGTTTTACAAATAGAAAACAAGCAAGGACAGCGATTTTCATTTTGTTTGGAGGAAAATAGAAAAGTTTTCAGTTTCCCAACATTTTGACTGAATGGCAAAGTCCCTGATGATTTCATTAGGAGTTGGAATTTAATTAGTGCGATGAGAGAGGGAGGAAAAGGAGAGAGAGAAGAGAAGAGAGTTCTGCACGAGGGAGTGTACTGGGAGTGGACCAGCTAAACCTCAACAGTAAACTGTTGATGTGATGAGATTACCTGTGCTACTTCAATAGATTATACAATGTACATAAGTATTATATTAAACCATGGCTGTATGGAATGGCCTTGTCTACTAATGCCAAAAAAAAAGAAAATATTAAACCATGTGTAATTTTAAATGAAAAAATCCTTTCGATTTCAAGAAATTCCCAAAAAAATCTTTGATATTAGGTACTCGAAAGTCTCCTGATATTTTTGCTAAGGACAATTTCAAGACAATATCATATCTAAGAAATCTTTTGATGTTGCCGATAGATGGTTCGAATAACAACCAGAAGTCGATATTCTCCCAAGAATTAATCTTATAATGCATGAAAATAAATGAAATTTCAATAACTGTTCGTGTACGAAAATTAAGAATGAAAAATCAATGAAATATCTTAGAATTCATTTTGATACAGATATTAAGTGGAAATCCCAAACAAATTAAAAATAATTTAAATATGATATCCTATTAAATGCATTTCATTTCTAACCTAACCTAACCTAAATACCGTTAAATATAAAATGTTTGATTTACAAAGCCGTATGTGAACAAGTTCTCAGATATGGTATTGGTTCTTATGGTTTTGCCACAGAAGAAAGTTCAAAAACTGTAAAATCAGCACATAAGAATTTTGTAAAAGCAACACTTTATCCATACACTAACAAAATACAACGAAATGAAATTATGAAAAATTATAAGTGTAGATTACAGCATACTAAATATTCAAAACCTACACAAAAATACATTACTGACACAACATAATTATGAAGATCAATACAGAGAAATACATTAAACATCATACAGTACACGACACACAGTATACAAGCTACCTGGCATTAAAAACAACTACGGAAAATCAACCATAGCATATCAAGTAACAACAAGTTTAAACAACTTACCAAACGAGATGAAAAAAATAGAAGATGAAAACAAAATGAAAAGAGAAATAAAAAAGTTTTTATTGAACAACAACGAAATTTAAGATCAAAATGAAAATCAAAAGTGTTAACAAGAATATGAAAATCGAAGCTCCCAAAAAGTACAAATAATGTACTTAGCGGAACTTTTAGCAATGATTATTATTGAAAACCGAATAAATTTATTATTATTACAACTTAAACAAATGAAAGATCTTGCTTTAGAGAAGAGGAGAAAACAAACAAAGCAAAAAAGTATTAGTGACCTTTTTGTATCCCCACAATAGGTCTATGTAGTATTTACGTATGTACCTAATCTGTACTTAAAATAACATTCAAATAAATGTACTCCCGTTCGTATGGCCAAAATTTGCCTTATTTTACCTATATGTACATTAGGGTGGAGCGATGTTTCTACTTTTTAATGGAATAGTGAAAAAAAGTTGTCTATTGGCGAGAAACTTCCAAATCTGTCATTAATTTTTTTCTAAAAAATCGGGAAGATGCGCCCCGAGCCCCGCCCACTTTTGCAAAATTGTCATTTATAGACACTTTTCCTATGAATTTTCTAATTTTTTTAGTAATACTTTTTGAAATGGAATAGTTGTAAGTGTTTACTTAATAGAATGACCCATCATTATAAAAATAAAAAATAGTCAATTTTAAATGGTAAGTCCCGCCCCAAATTTGTCCAAATCCAACAAAATTTTCTAAAATCAGCAAAAAAGACACATATCTGCCGAATTTTCTAATTTTTCTGGGACATTTTTCCGGAACAGAATAGTATTTAAATACAAAAACATACTATCCTCGTTTACTTGGATTAAAAAGTTTTATAAAATTTACACGTTAAGTACCGCCCCGAGCTGCACCAAGACCGCCTAATATTCTAGTAATAAATAGCTCTCTCTAGGCTCTCTACTAAGAGGATGGGCTCATGTACTGTGGTACACTCAAGTATACTATCCTCTGTTTCTTATAATGACTCATAATAGAAATAGAATCCTTTACAAATATGATGATTCATCTCCATCAATGCCACAAAAAGGTCTTAAATATTAGAAACAAAGAAAACAAGATTTTGGTAGAAATCCGTGGGTTTTATGCCTACCACAACTCAGTCGACAGAAAGCAGGGAGTGTTATCTGATAAACGATTTGTACGATTTTTTTTCTCTCGAAATAATTAATATCAGTGTATTAAGATTCGAAAATGTTATCACGTTTAACAAGAAACAGTTCGTAGTACATTGACATTGACTACATTCATATTAAAGGTGTATGGTCCAATGTGGTTTTCAATTAAAAATAGATCATCTTGTTTCGATGGACCCAAACATTCAACGAAGAAAGTATCTTGATGAAAGTGTAAAGAAAATAGTAGATCCTGTTGTTCAGAGAAACGCCTTCTACGCGCATCTTGAAAACTTGCTGTTGATTATGCTGGCAGATAACAGCAAAGTTCAAAGGGAAATTGCATACAGAATAATTAAAAAATCACGTGAAGAAAACAGGTTCCCTGATGTTAGAAAAGTCACTGTAGCAACATCCTACAGCAGTTTAATATAGTGGCACGAAGTTCCTGTGACTGAGCCCCCTTATAAGAGACATCAGTATCGAAGATCTGGCCAACATTGTTGAAAACAACAACATCAAAAACTTTATTCCAGATGTGCCCTGCCACACACAGTGCGTCGCAAGGTACATCAAACTTGTGACAAATGCATCAAGCACTGTGATTGCTTATGAAGCCAGAGATGGTTTGATAAGGAATCAAATTGGATCCAGAAGAATGATTCCAGTGTTTCGTACAAAACAGGACTTTGCCTGAATAATAAATAAAATTAGCAAATTTTTAGTTAGAAATGTCCGAATCGGTTTTGAAAAATTGAAGTTTTTTTTTAAAAAAAAGAAAGGTACTTTCCAATGTCAATACGTAATTTGTAATCTTTCAAATTTACTTTGTATAACTTTATACCTCCTACCTACCTTTATTAACTATTTATGTTTCATTTAATAATACATAATATGAAGAAAATGTTCCGTTCATCAATATATTGTTCTTATTCATTGTAATAACTTGGGTGTTTTACCCATGTAGCATATAAAAATATACTAATGAATTCACCAACTTGGGGCGACACTAAGAATGTGATATATGAGTCAATTTTTGTTACAAGTGTACGAAAAGAGTATAAAGTAGTACTTCAGTAATATTGTGTCCTGTAAAAGTACTCTGGAAAAATGAAAAAAAATCTGTGTGTACCACAGTACATGAGCCCATCCTCTTAGTAGAGAGCCTAGAGATATCTATTTATTACTAGAATATTAGGCGGTCTTGGTGCAGCTCGGGGCGGTACTTAACGTGTAAATTTTATAAAACTTTTTAATCTAAGTAAACGAGGATAGTATGTTTTTGTATTTAAATACTATTCTGTTCCGGAAAAATGTCCCAGAAAAATTAGAAAATTCGGCAGATATGTGTCTTTTTTGCTGATTTTAGAAAATTTTGTTGGATTTGGACAAATTTGGGGCGGGACTTACCATTTAAAATTGACTATTTTTTATTTTTATAATGATGGATCATTCTATTAAGTAAACACTTACAACTATTCCATTTCAAAAAGTATTACTAAAAAAATTAGAAAATTCATAGGAAAAGTGTCTATAAATGACAATTTTGCAAAAGTGGGCGGGGCTCGGGGCGCATCTTCCCGATTTTTTAGAAAAAAATTAATGACAGATTTGGAAGTTTCTCGCCAATAGACAACTTTTTTTCACTATTCCATTAAAAAATAAAAATAAAAGTGCGATTTCGCTCCACCCTAATGTACATTACGTAAATATATGGAACCCCGATATTATGAACTTTTACATTAAGCCCCCTATTATGAACTACCCCTGGTCCCAATTAGTTCATAATAACGGGGTTCTACTGTATAAGAGTTTTATTGTTCATAAAAAAGTTCAAGTGACCGTTATTGTTCTGAAAAGTTATTGTGAGGACTTTAATACTCTAGGCACTGAAAAATCCTTTATTCTATTTTTTTAAAAAAATCCCACATAGCCGTAAACACAATTATCTAAATAAAAAAATAAACGCTCCCGTTAAAACAATAGGTGGAAGCATCAATGCACCTGAGTGTCGTGTCCTATCCCTACCGAACAGTGGCTTCAACATTTGAGCTCATGTACTTTCTATGTACCTATCTACCGTTCATATAAAAAATTAAATACATAGCATATAATATTTCTATGTATCGCAAGTATTTCATGTATTTATTTTGACTCCTGCGCAATGACCCAATTTCAACAGGTACATGAAAGAGAGAAAATTGTTTTCTTTTTCGCATTCTGTTTACCTTTGTGCTTCGTGTGTTTCCTTATCATTGCAAGAGACTCCTTAGTTGCTTCCTTATCATTGCAAGAGACTCCTTAGCTGCTTCCTTATCATTGCAAGAGACTCCTTGGCTGCTTCCTTATCATTGCAAAAGACTCCTTGACTGCTTCCTTATCATTGCAAGAGACTCCTTAGCTGCTTTCTTATCATTGCAAGAGACTAATTGGCTGCTTCCTTATCATTGCAAGAGACTCCTTGACTGCTTCCTTATCATTGCAAGAGACTCCTTGGCTGCTTCCTTATCATTGCAAGAGACTCCTTAGCTGCTTTCTTATCATTGCAAGAGACTCCTTGGCTGCTTCCTTATCATTGCAAGAGACTCCTTGACTGCTTCCTTATCATTGCAAGAGACTCTTTAGCTGCTTTCTTATCATTGCAAGAGACTCCTTGGCTGCTTCCTTATCATTGCAAGAGACTCCTTGACTGCTTCCTTATCATTGCAAGAGACTCCTTGGCTGCTTCCTTATCATTGCAAGAGACTCCTTGGCTGCTTCCTTATCATTGCAAGAGACTCCTTGGCTGCTTCTTTATCATTGCAAGAGACTCCTTGACTGCTTCCTTATCATTGCAAGAGACTCCTTAGCTGCTTTCTTATCATTGCAAGAGACTCCTTGGCTGCTTCCTTGTCATTGCAAGAGACTCCTTGGTTGCTTCCTTATCATTCATTGCAAGAGCCTCCTTGGTTGTTTTCTTATCATTGTTTTTTTTTTCTTCATAACTGTAAAAGATTTCTTAAATGTTTCTTCATGTAACGGTACATTTCAAAAAGATCCTAGAAATTTGGTAATTATGTCTTTGTGTGTTTGACCCTCCTCGTACCTATTATTGTTTTATGTAAATAGTGTATGCAATGTTTTCATATTTATGATACTTTCCCAAAGGTAATATTGTTGTATTGTTTCACAAAACTCAGGATTAGTTTGTGTGAAACATTTTTTTCTTCAATTTATTGGTTTCACATTTATATATCTTCTGATTCCAGAATCCTCAAAATGTTTTCTCAATTCACCATCGTCTGCACTCTCTGCCTCTCCACTTGCCTGGTTTCCGCAAATAATGCTTTCTACATCGGGGCTCGAAGGCACAAACCCAGGTGGCAAGGGCACCCTCTCATGATCACCGGAGGCTACGCCCCTTACCAAGAGGACTATCATCCTGACCTCAGCCCGTACAAGTACATCTACAGGTGGGTGAATGGAATGGCACACTCGAAGCATGACGTCACAAAATGTATGCCTTTATTTATTTGTTTTCTGGGCACAATAGTTCTAAATAATGGACGCAGCACATAGGAATTTCTTTAAAGAAACCCCCCAGGAGTAATATATTTGTTTTCTTGACATCAGTTTTGGACTTATTAGAATTTTATTTACAATATTGGCATTGGGAATACAAGTTCATACATATTTAGGAGAAGTTCCCAAAAGTCCAAATGGAAAACAATAAATGGGTTTAAAATGAGAGTGTTGAAAGCGATTATTGTGGAGTTGAGATTTTTTTTTATTTATTGGCTCCATTTTTTTTACTGAAAAAAATGCATTTAATCATTTCAACGATTCAGTTTTGGTGTCTTGATAGAGCTGACCCTAACAGTGTAAACCACTGATGTAGAATAAAGCAAGGTAGATTTATAGTTTGGTTTCTTGATAACTGTGCCCTGACTTTAGGGCTCTTGAGAGTTTTCTATGTGATACCTTTAAATTAATTTTCTCAATAATCTGTTCCAGGCCCTATTACTACGGCGCTCAGTCGGATGACGAAAGCTCCGATTCCTATGACTACAAGGACTACTCAGACAATTCGAAAGCGTACGTCCCGGACTACTACACGGAGGAGAGTCCTCCGGGGCCCCTCCCCCTTAGTGACTACCAGCAGGCCCTCATGCGACAGAACTTCATAGACTTTCTCATCCGACAGGGACCCAACATGTACAAAGACCACAAGAAGATGAAATACATGTACCGGGCAACCAACACGTACCCAAAGCCATTGATAGGACACCCTGACTACAATTACAACAGCAACAGCAACACTAACATGTTCTATCAGGGTAAGTGTTGCTTTGATTCTTTTGAGTTTGAACTAATGAACTTATGTATGCATCATGTATCAGCTTAATCATACACGCACCTGAAGACTTTGATAGAAAACACTGCAATTTGAACAACAACCTTATTGTAAAAGCCTGCTTATACGCTTGAGGTTCTTTACAAGACTTTATTCTTCTTTCCAGAATACGCTGCAATGTCTTTGGAAAAAATCTGTTTTGAATCTATGTTTAGAACAAAAAAATATTGAATTTTATTGTTCAATTGTAGTGCATGTACTTATCATTCAATAACAATGGAATTAAATTTCATTTGAAAAGGTTATAATAGCATTCAGTATGCAACAATTTTATAAGCTATCTGTCTTGAAAAAATATTTATGATTCTTCTTAAGGCTGATCTAAATAGGGGTCGGTGTGATAATTGGTGCTTCCAGTCTATAATAATAAGGCTGAATATGAATACTCTTCTCAAATTGCCTAGATATAGAATTGTAGACGTTCAGCAACAAGAAAAGGCTGGATCGAAATTTAATTTTACACCAAGTTAGGTTTGTGAAATTAATTTAATATTTCGCCCGAGGTTTTCTTCTTCGTAATCTTCGCAACTAGTTTCCTCTCAGACATTGTTCATTCATTTACCACCGCTGCAAGATATTATTTTATCCGTGAGATATAATATTACGTTTGTTGTGCAGCCCAATCCAATTACTTGCCAGCACAATTGTTTCCTCGAGATTACAAGAGGTTGTTGGAGAGCCCATGGAGCCAATACAATTACTCCAATTACGGAGTAGCTTTATCAGTTGTTTTTAACACTTTGAAATGGAAATCTCGCCACTTTCATCTTGAAGCCTCGTCGCTTTGATGACAATAAAATGAAACAGGAGAATTTCCCACTGACCTTTTCCTACTCCAGGAAAATGTTTTCCTACACCAGGTGACCTTTATTCTCCATCTCCACGTGCCTTCTCTTTCAGGACTTTATTCAATTGCCTATCTCTCTTTTGCATTGGGAACACTTCTCCACCTGTCGCCTCTTCCATTTAATGTGTCTGGGAACACAATTCCAAGAACTATAATTTCTACAAGCTTCGCATTTCCTTTTACAATCATGTTCTTTATTTATCTTCTTGTTGTATTTTTTTTGTAAAGCTGGTTGGTTTTATCTCTCTGCGTTTATTTCTTTCACCTCTTTTATTGTCAAGTAGGATTCTCAAGGCTTTTACGAGAGTATATTATCCGGTGTATTCATAATCTCGTCAAATGCTCTCAAAGCTGTTTCACTTGCATTAACTCGGATAGCTTAATTTATTTTACGATGAAAACAAATACCTTCACTATTATTATTATTTTAATATTACGCTTTATTAAGTAAGGACTTAGTACAATATTTACAGAACAATACAATGAAATTATAAAGAAAAATAAATAAAATAAAAAAAGATTGAATAAAGAAACAAGAAAAATAAAGCTAATGCCCTACCTAAAAGGCGGGGTTATTGCCTGTGACAATCTCTTCCACCCAACCCATCATTTGATTATACACTTCCACCTAATAATAACTACTTACCTACTCTTGTAGCGGGTTTACATTTAGGCGACGCAGCCAATTTCTTCGGAAACGTCAGTACTTTTAGTAACTGTGTTTACTTTATCACCTTCCGATACAATTTTCTGAAGGAATTAATTGCGTTTATGCGTTTCTTTTCACGCACTCTACAACTCATTCATTCGAGAGTTCCGAGCTCACTTCCGCAGAATGTAAACGCAATCTTACAGCCCACTTCAATCTCCAAATTTCTCGTTCGGTTCCCAGGAACAGGCGTCAGCAACTACCAGTCTTCCTACTGGAGCGACCTGAACGGGAACGAGGAGCGAGACCACAACAACAGAACCTACGTGTACGGCATCCCCAAGTACAGCGAGTCCGACGAACTGCCCAAAGTGGCGAAACCGAAGGTGTACACCACGCAGGACCTGAGGAAGGAGAACCCTTTCGAGGTGAACAAGGAGAAGAACCGAGTGAAGGCGAAGGAGGAGGACGTGGAGGTGAAGGAGCTGGAGAGTCAGAGGAGCAACCTGCAGGACATCATCTCCAACTATCCTCTGGGATCCGCCGGGGCTTCCGTGTACCAGGACGACGCGGACGACGAGTACAGTCCTTCCAGTTTTGGTGAGTTAAGCTGTGAATATCGTAATGTCGACGCTAGTCACTAAAAATTGTGACATAATACCACAAATAAATAGCTCTTTCTTTAAACTGTGAATCTAAAATTTATTTGACAGAAAAGTCATCTATATCAATCCTATCCTGCATGGTAGAAAATTTATACCAATGAAATACGAAAGGGGGGATGTATAATAATTTATAATGTACGAAATTGTACGAAACTTGCCAGAAGTTCAACGATTATCTTCCTCTCTGTTTCCAGGCAAGAGCATCAAAGATCTTGTGAGCAAAGACAACATGGACGAGAACGTCCAAATCAACGACAAACCTCTGTGGAAGCAAGACGACCGAAGTTGGATCTCCAGCCTCTACAAACGAGCGCCCTCAATATCAGTGGCGGCATCCGTCGCCTCTTCAGTGGAGGCACAATCCAGCAATATCATTAGTGAGAGCAAAGTAAATCCCAACGAGGAGCCCCAGCCCATCGCCACCACTGTGAGGACTGCGGAGCTGGACAGGGGAGTGGAGGACAAGACTTCTAGTAGTAATAGCAGTAGTGAGAGCACGGAGAAGACGCATGCGCGAGATGTGTATGAGACTATCAAGGAGCTGCTGAACGAAGAGGACAAGTTCCATCAGGTGAGAACTTTCCGCATGATGATGTTTGTTAGTTTATCAGAGAAGCGAAGGACCAAAATTCAGAGAACCAAAGTACCAAAATTCAAAAAACCGAAGGACCAAAACCTAGGCTGAAATTAATAGAAAATATCTAGAGCACAAGTTCGGACTTAAACATTAGTTTTCCCTTTTATTACTACAATACTTAACCTTTTGCACTCCAGTGAAAAAAAATTGGAACTGCCCATACGGTCCAGTGCATGTCCCACATGCAACCATGGAAACGCCGCTACACTCCAGTATAAAATTCACAAGAACAGTCCTTAAGGTCCAGTGCATGTACCACATGCAACTATTAATAACGCTCTTACGGTCCAGTGCATGTCCCACATGCATTCCCTCCACTTTATTCGATTTCATTTTATATTTTCCTTTAATTATCAGCTTATCAAATTGATTCTAATCGATTCGTGATATTCCGTAGAATATTTACGAACAAGTCAAAAGTGTCTAAAATGTAAGCCGGCTGTGTAAACAAACATTATTATCAGTGCAACCTGCGGAAGGTTGGTTCAGTGTAGTACCTGTTCTATCGTCTTTATTTCTGTGATAAAAATGTCTAAAAGAAAACTGTATAGTTTTATAGGTAAAGAAGAAGCAAAGAAAATTCGAAATTTACTTTGTGGTAAGTAATTTATTTTCTTTATTATTATGTTTATTTGGGGGTCAAAGATACCTCTGCAAAGTATATCTCTGTCTCTTTCTAGCACACTTGTTGACATGAGTTAGACAAATATGGATGATGTGTGATACAGGGTGGCGTTGTTAGCATTGATTTCACGACCCTCTTCAACACATTGTCTTTTGGTACTTCCACTACCTACCTTTTTTTAACAGTGTTTTATACCTAATTATTTACCCATTTTTAGCTCCCATATCGCTAATTGGGGATCTATTGTTCTTTTTACAAAGTCAAAAGTTTGGGTCGTCTACAAACACCCTGTATACGAGGTCTGTAATTTGAAAGAAAAAATCTACTGGACCGTTGCGCTTCGTTTCTTTCCGAAACAACTCGACCTGATGAACAAACAAAACAATGCATGTGGGACATGCACTGGACCTTAAGGACTGTTCTAGTGAATTTTATACTGGAGTGTAGCGGCGTTTCTATGGTTGCATGTGAGACATGCACTGGACCGTAAAATGTTAACATGTAGACTTAAGTCCACAGAGGTATCATACCCTTAGAGCTTAAAAAACTAGAGCCAGCGTCGATGGCACGTTGAATACACCGGTTCCCTTCAGAACACCGAAGTTAAGCGACATCCAGCGAGGTTAAGACTTGGATGGGTGACCATTCAAATTCTAATTCTCGTGACGCTGGCTTTTCCCGGCCCCACTCAGGCTGGGTGAGGTCAATGTGAGTAGCAGGTTTGTGAGTTTCCTGCGAATGGAGGGTAAAACCCCCGTCGTGATATGACCATGGCAGTTTAAAGCGACGTTAAAACCCCAATTAAAAAAAAAAAAACTAGACAATGGAAGTTTTAATAACATAAAAGCAGAACACAACATTTCTTTTACATATCTTGGTTTATTTTTTTGCTTATATATCTATCCCACAAAAAACTACCGTTAAAAAAAGGGCCAAGTTCCAGAACTCCTATCCAAAAAGGTTTCGCCAATGAATGCAGTGATATCTTGTTTGCGGCCAAGTTATCTTGGTACTAAACTATTTCTTTTATTAACACCCGTTTTCTGAGTTCCTCATTTTGTATGTTTTTAACTGCAAACCATCCTCTAACTTGGCCAGTTTCGCTCCTTGTGATGGTTATATTATTATTCTGTACCTATAAATATAGTGGTAATATTCCATACAACCGATGGCATAAAACTGGCCAAGTGAGAGGATAGTTTGCAGTTAAAAACATACAAAATGAGGAACTCAGAAAACGGGTGTTAATAAAAGAAATAGTTTAGTACCAAGATAACTTGGCCGCAAACAAGATATCACTGCATTCATTGGCGAAACCTTTTTGGATAGGAGTTCTGGAACTTGGCCCTTTTTTTAACGGTAGTTTTTTGTGGGATATCATTACTTTTTGTAAATGCTTCGTTTCACAGCAAGTTTCTTTATTTTTTATGAAAAATTTCATGATTCTTCACTTTAATATGCTCCCTAAAACGACACCCTTTAACAGCGGAAATAGTGCGAAAGTGCCGGTTTTCAGATTTTTCCCTGTACTTTTACAATAAACCGTACCATCATACAAAATTTCAGCTTTCTAGGTAGTAGGGAAGTGCTTCATAATTTAGATCCATAATCGATTATATATTTCCTCCCTAAAACGACACCGTTATACACCATGATAAGTGAAAAAGTTGCGGTTTTCAGATTTTTCCCAGTACTTTTACAATAAAGCCTACCAGTATGCAAAATTTCAGCCTTATAGGTAGTAAGGAAGTGCCTCATAATTTATATACATAATATAGTATAGTTCCTCCCTAAAACGACACCGTTTAACTGTTTTCAGAACTTTTTCAGATTTTTCCCTGTACTTTTACAATAAACCCTACCATCATGCAAAATTTCAGCTTTCTAGGTAGTCGGGAAGTGCTTCATAATTTAGATTCATAATCGATAATATATATTCCTCCCTAAAACGACACCGTTTAACAGCATAATAAATGCGAAAGTTTCGGTTTTCAGATTTTTCCCTGTACTTTTACAATAAACCCTACCATCATGCAAAATTTCAGCTTTCTAGGTAGTCGGGAAGTGCCTCATAATTTTGATGATCTGTCAGTCAGTCAGTCAATCAGTCAGTCAGTCAGTATCAAAATCGCAAATTTCAAAATTACATTCCTCTGAAAGTTTTTTGCATAGAGTCTTGAAATTTTCAATGTCTTTTTAATGATATTAGGACCATCTCTGTTCCAAATTTCATATCTCTATAATCAATTGAACCGAAGATATGAGTGTGTGAAAAACCGG
Organism: Bactericera cockerelli; assembly: GCA_024516035.1. NCBI lineage: Eukaryota > Metazoa > Arthropoda > Insecta > Hemiptera > Triozidae > Bactericera > Bactericera cockerelli. The sequence goes on along the minus strand of CM044955.1, from coordinate 25,678,821 downwards.
GTGAATCGGTTCGTGTAAAGATACACTGCCGTGCTTGCTGGAACTTGGCCTGGCGCACTGCCGTGCGCTCAGATCTTGGTTAATTTATTTTTGTAAACCATTTATTGTATTATTTTTATTGTAAATTTTCATTATTGTCATTATTGAGGTGTAATATTAAACTCTCAGCTTTAAGATTAGGTATTTCCCTGTCTCGGGACAGAATCCTTGTCTCTCTGGTAATGGTAAACTTTACCATTAATTTTTGTTGAATGTATTTCATATTCAGTTCATTTTCCGTTTGAATAGACATTAGACAAAGACCATTTGTTTAAGGCTATTTTTCATCAAGACGTCAGGGAGGTTTAGGCCCCCTGGACAAGTGGACTTACAGAAACTATGTGCAGGGCTTCCTGCACATTCTGTAGTGTAAATCTAACACAGCTTTGTAAATGACTATAACTGCGTCAGTTATAAGTAAATTATATTTTGTCTATGGAGAATATGCTGCTGATTTTGTATGACGTATCCATTGTTTCCAGAATAAGATAATTAAAAAAACTCTCATAACGTATTTGAGCACACATCACATCCTATATTTATGTATAATAATATTATATAGGATGTGATTATGTAATGTAAAACCCGGGAAGATGATGTTTCTTGCAATACCCAAGTCCTCAATCCTCGTATATACATTATTGTTATGTTTCTAGCGAATGAAGACTTTGACTTGTCGAAAGATTAAGCTCTGGGAGGGACACATTAAAATTCATTGCTATCTGTATAAATTCCATCTCTTCTGTTATTTATTGCTCTTCCTTCAAGTATTTTCATCTCTTTCTCTCCCCATGTAGCTTTGTATCTTCCTTCCTCTTTCATCTTCGTCATTAAGTTTAATTTCCCTTGAGTTTCCAGCCGGGGTAATATTGCTACACACTGTCATTACTGTTCTGTTGTGAAATGTAACGAACCATCATCTCCATTCTCTGTCCCACTTTAATTCCTTGTCGTTCCCATATTCTCTCTCTCTTTTCCATACCTCACTATTTTATTTCTCTCTTTTTCCTACGTCCTGCTCTCTCCATTTCCACAATCAGATCAAACATGATTTTCAAGAGCTGTTTGCTATTGCTCGGAGAGTTCACTATCCTCTCTAGTGGTCTGTCAGATTCCATTGCTTTCAGTTAAATAGATAATCTAGTCTAGTATCTATGTGAGAGTATCTTTCCTGGATACTCTTTTTTGTCGTAAATTCATTTTTTATGTGTCGTATGGCGTAAACAGTTTTAATCAAGAGATCTTTCATGACGATTGTCTTTTTTATTTTATTTGGCAAATGGTTTTATCTGCCCCCTTTTTTTGTTGCTACTATGAGCCATACTGTCTTCACGATGTTATCAGCGCTGTTTTGTCAAGTATTTTTTTGTTGTTTAGATAGAGTTAATAATAATGTACCCTCTTGTCAAGGACAGAAGTATGTACACACAAGTAATGACAAAATGAAAATACAAAGTTGAAAATAATATTAAACAGAAAATACGTACATTAAATATTATAACAAGTGTGCCAACTAAAGAGCTGGGTTACCTCTTCCAGCAGAGCCCTACTTCTTGTATGGCGTAATATCTTATTCAGAAATTACTCAATTGTCCTCCTTAGAAATTTTACAAAGAGACATTATAATACAAAACGTCCATCAATAAGCTCTGCCTTTCAATTGACGAGAGCTGAAAAATTAAGGGGTATTTATCTTTTGGATAATTTTTTTCCAGGTTCGATAATTCCAAATATTTCCATTTTATTCCACGGTGAACTTCACCACATTCGTGAAAGAAAAATGCGTTTCGGTACTTTAGAAGATAAACAATGACTGACTTTTATAGGTTAAAGACTTAACCTATAAAAGAACTGGAAGCAATAATTTTCTACTTCCATTTTGGTTAACCAAACTGGATTTCCTCTTCCAAAAGAAAAATGACTTGGTTTATTTTATTACATTTGCATCCACTTTGGTTAGAAAAAAAAATACGGCTTTAGTTACTCCGACAAAATATCACATCCGAAAATTTCGTCCAGAAATTCCAAAATAAAAGTGACGCAGCGAACAATTAGATTTTGAAAATCATCCGGGCGGAGTTTGAACTCTGACCTTTAAAACAGAAGCAGGGAGATGATAACAATGAACTTTTTGCGTTTCCCGAGAAAAATTGAAAATCCAGTTGAGTCCCTTTGTCCCCGTGTCAGGATCGATGAGTTCTGTGGCTAGGTCACTCGCTAATGCAACATTGTTTTTATCTCTTCCATTGCAATTTGAATAAATTTTACTTACCTACAATATAATTATTATACATCTATTTTTATGTATCTTTTTCTTTTTTTTCACTGCAATTATTTATTATTCTATTCTATCTTTCTATTTGTATAAAAAAGATACATGGTAGTCACTGTGGCAGAGCGAGTTAGCGCGCTAGGCATTGCACACATGGTGACCTGGGTTCGATTCCCAGCGGGGGAGGATTTTTTCCGCTCTGTACTTGGATGTGCGGGGTCCACTCATACCTCGTGAGGAAAAATGAGTAGCTGCTTTAATGTGAAGCAGCGACCAGTGGCAGAATCTTAGGCAAAAAAATAATAATACAAGATATTGTAAATTAAAGTGGTAAAGTACTGTGATTCTGCGCTACCCACTAAAATTGTGACATAATAACACAAAGAAAAAGCATTATTATTATTTATTAAAAAAGATACATGTATGTATCTATTATAATAAATTTCATCAGCTTCTCTTATTTATGAACACCGTGTGATCTAAATTTGTTGAAAGTCTTCCAGATTTTTTTTTTAGTTTAGGTTCCTCAACAAAAATCCATTATTTTTCCCTTCTTCAATGGATCATTCAAATTAAATAAGGGCTCTGATCAAAGGAAAAGACAGCTAATAAAAATAGGGAAAAGACATAGGGAAAAGACAGCTAATAAAAAAGGATAACAGTACCATGCTAGCATTCGAAGTGAGCACAAGTAATTTTAACAGTGCAGTGTATTTTACAGTACCTACAGTTCTAATTACGTAACAGTGTCATTTCAATACCCAAGCTAGTGCATCTGACGCGTAGCAGAATACCTACACTCAATTGATTCTATCATTGATATTTAATAAAACCTACTTTATCTTTCCGTGCATGTAAGTTTCAATTTTTCAATTTTAAATCTGAAATTCTAGATGTCCGGTTCAGAAGATACTGAAATGATTGAAAATGGTGGTGACGAGGGGAAGGAAAATAAACCTCCAGATCCTCCGGACCCCCCTGATAAAACAAAGCTAAAAGATCAAGAATTTTTTCTATATGAAAATAAAGATGAGGGACCCTTCTATGTATTTATTGAAAGTATGTCCCAAGTTGAACGTGGGGTTGGCAGGATGCATCCCATGACAATAGGAAAAACACTTAAAAAATTATTTCCTACTGTTGAAATTTTAAAATTGATAAAAAATGGAATAAATCGAATCAAGATAGAAGTAAAATCTAGATCTCAAGCAAATGAGATAATCCAATCCGAGACTCTTAAAAAAGAAAACCTGAAAGCTTATGTACCAAAGTTCATTCTCTTCCGTCAGGGAATCATCAGAAATGTGGACACTAGTCTTACGGTCGAGGACCTTCTAGAAGAAATCAAACCTCTGTACAGTCTTGACATGAAAGTCTCTACAGTGCGGAGATTTACTAGGAAAATTACGAATACTGCCGGTGAAGCGGAATACTTACCAACAGGTACCATTCATGTTACATTTAGAGGCCAAGTACTACCCACCCACGTCTCTATATATTACGTGCGCTGTGAAGTTGAAAAATATATTCCTAAAGTTACCCAATGTGCTAAATGCCTGAGATTTGGTCATCACGATGAGAATTGTAGGGGTAATTTTAGATGCAGCATCTGCTCTGAACAACACAAAGACAGCGAGTGTACTAAAAATATAAGTGAGGCAAAATGTGTCCACTGCCAAGGACCGCACTCATCTCGCGTCAATTTTAAGAACCCGGTATGTCCGGAATTCATTAAACAAAAATCTATTAAAAACCTAATGGCTACTGAAAATATCACTTTCATTGAAGCTAAAGAAAAAATAGCCTCTAACTACTCAAGCCTAGCTGCTAGGACTAAAAATACAAATGTTTCGTTCAACGAACCGAGCACAAGTAACCAAAGCAGAGGTCAGATAAGAAGACTATCAGGCGTCAGGAGCGCGAACTTCTCACCCACCACCCCGGAGAGGAACGTCACAAAGAAAAGAATGCGTCAAGAATCACCGCGGAATGAACAATTTCTACAGCAATGCCGGGATATCAACCGAAGCTACCAATATCAACCAAACCAGTTCCCCAACGGAGTCTGTCTCACTGAGGAGCAGAAAGCGAGTCAAGGAGATCGGGAGTCTGCCAAATGTACCCTCGAATTCGAGAACTTAGATAAGTTAACACAATTTATTTGTACTGTTTTTAAAAATTCCTCAGGTTTAGGAGGTGGTAAAAGACAAATCACTCAAACAGATTTACAGAAAATAATCCAGGACGAATTAGTTAGGAATAACAACCATCTAGAAGTTGAATTTAGTGACATGTTCTCATCTGGAGATGATGATGAACTTGCCTGAGAATGAAAAACTTAATATTCTACAGTGGAACGCTAGATCCGCTGTAGCAAACAAAACTACCCTCGAAAATTTTTTATTCGATCAAAATGTGCATATAGCACTTATTTCTGAAACTTGGTTTAAACCGGGAGTTTTTGTTAATTTTCCCGGTTATAATATAATTAGGGATGATAGGACTGATGGAAAGACAGGTGTAGCCATTTTTTTAAAAACAAATATTTTTTATGACGATAAAATCACTTATTATAAAATCTCAAACTTACAATGCTCTGCAGTATCAATTACCTTTAACGAAAAACCTTTAAATATTGTTTCCTTTTATGACCCCATCACAAATAACATCACTTTACAGGAATGGAGACGATTCTTCGACAGCTTTCCCGGGTCCAGCATATTCGGGGGGGATGCCAACTGCCATCATCAAGCTTGGGGCTGTGGTCTGACGGATGCCAAAGGCCGCGCTCTCCTGGATGCCGCGGATGACTCGAACCTTTTTCTTCTGAATACTGGAGAACCCACACGCATGAGAAGTATAGCTCAAACAAATGTAAGCGCTGTAGATGTAAGTTTAGTTACTAGCGACCTGAGCGTAATCCTGGAGTGGAAAGTTTTGGATGATCCTATGGGTTCAGATCACTTTCCCATTCTAATCTCCTCTGATAATATCTCGATTAAATCAGTTTTAAAGAAACAAATCAGAAAATGGAAAATAAAGCAAGCTAACTGGGTAATTTTTGAGAATGAAATGAAAAACCTGACAGGAAAATTAATACTTTCTGAAAAGGAAGAAGAAAAAATCTCGTACGAAAATTTCATAAAAAACCTAGAATTGGCTAGCGAGAAATCAATTCCTAAAGTATCACACTTCAATGAGAATTCAAAGTTCCGTAGACCCTGGTGGAACACCGAGTGCCAAAAGCTGCTGAAAGCCAGACAGCAAAAATTAAATCAATACAAAGAAACACTCTCAATCGGAGATTTTCTTGAATATTCTAAAAGTGATGCAACTTTTAAAAAAGAATGTAAAAAAAGTAAACAAAAAGCATGGCAATCCTTTTGTAGCTCACTAAATAGACACGTAAAAATACGAGATGTCTGGCAGTCGATTAAACGTTTAAAAAATAAAAAAACCGCCCCTTCGATTCCTATCCAAGAGGGAGAGTGGTCTGATGATCTGCTAAACTCCTTATGCCCTCCCTACGTTATGGAAAAAAACCCAATCCCTCGCGAACCAAATGTGGTCTTTAATGATGAAATGAACAAAAAATTTACAATTCATGAGCTAAACAAATCTTTGAAATCTAATTCAAACACGGCTCCAGGCATGGATAACATTCATTACCCCATGCTTCAAAATCTCCCAGTAGTAGCAAAACAGCATCTGTTAGACATTTTAAACAACATTTGGGAGTTAGGAATTATACCAGAGGACTGGAGATGTGTAATTGTCGTTCCTTTTTTAAAACCAGGGAAACCCATAAATAATTATAAATCTTACCGCCCAATAGCCTTAGCATCTTGCCTTTTAAAAACATTTGAAAGAATGATTAAGAATAGACTGGACTGGTGGTTAGAGAAAAACGATCTCCTGCCCGCTTCACAACACGGCTTTCGAAAAACCAAGTCAGTCACTGAAGCCCAAGCATCCCTCGTTTTAGACATAGAGCAAGGTTTTGCAGACCAAATGTCAACCCTAGCGATATTTTACGATGTAGAGGGCGCGTACAACGGAATCCAAATACCTATACTTATGCAAAAACTTCAGCGTATAAAAACTCCATACAGAATCTTGCGAATAATCTACTCAATTATTAGTCAAAGGAACTTATATTTAAGAATTAATAATAAGCTTGTTGGTCCTAGGACAGCTTGTCTAGGCTTGGGACAAGGTGATATATTGAGCTGTCCCCTCTACTCATTATTATACAATGGATCTTGAATCGTCAATTCCTAAAGAAATAAAAATCGTTCAATTCGTAGACGATTTTTGTATATACTTCACCGATAAGACCCCAGAAATTTGCGAAACTCAAATTAAAAGTGGTATTTTAGCAGTGGAAAAATATATGTCTCGCAATGGTCTAAAAATATCGTACGCTAAAAGTGAAGCCGTTTTTTTTACACGAAAAAGGCGTCACAATATATCTCCAAAGATCAGGGTTAATGAATATGAAATTCCGTTAAATAAACACGTTCGCTTCCTGGGATTAATAATCGAACAAAAGCTAAGCTGGACAAAACACATAGAACACATAGCAACGAAAGCTAACAAATATATTAATATTATGAAGTCTGTCTGTAATAAACATTGGGGAATGGACCCCCATACTGCTCTCACATTCTATCGTGGAACTATCAGATCCACATTGGACTTTGGATCAATTTTCTACGTGAACTCAGCTATAACCAATCTTAATAAGGTCCATATTGTTCAATCAAAAGCTATTAGAATAGCGATGGGCTATCTGAATAGCACGCCTATTGATGTAATGCTACAAGAAGCGAGGGAGAAATCTGTAACAGATAGAGCTCTACAACTCATAGACCGCTTTGTGATTAAATCAATGTCCATACAGAATAAAACACTTAGGAAACTAAATGACTTAACAATAACTCACCTTACATCAAAAAAATTGAAGGATAGAAAAAGCCCACCTCTGGTAGAAAGCTATTGCCATCTGAACAAATATAACTCGAAAATATTCTCTAGCGAAAAACCTCCCATCTATTTATTTAATTATGAGGTGACACAAACTCAAATACAAAAATATAACCCCGAAGGTTATGAATCCGCCCCTGATCATCAAAAGGAAAGCTGGTTTCTTGGGGAAATAAAAGAAAGATGGCCCGACCCGTACCTAATCTTTACGGATGGCTCTAAGACCAGCAACTCGGTAGGATCAGCGTTTTTAGACCACCAAAATAAAAATCAAGGTCAATATAAACTTCATAAATTCGCCAGCATATTCTCGGCCGAAGCTTTTGCTATTCTACAAGCACTTAAATACATACAGACAATAGGGAGACAAGAAATCATTATTGTTTCGGATAGTAAAAGCTGTTTGGAAAAATTATATAACACAAGTAAATCAAATAAAAACGTTGATCACATTATCTTGGAAATCCTTCAGGAGATATCCCACTTGTCAAAAAATAACATCAAGGTCATATTCGTCTGGGTCCGTGGTCACGTGGGCATCTCGGGTAACGAGGCTGTGGACCTTCTGGCCAAACAGGCAGCCAGAAATCTAGAGCCCCCTCTTTCTTTCCCTATGCCGCATTCTGACCTGAAGTCTGTCACAGATAAATATCATGAAGAAAAATGGAGAGCAAAAATATGTAATAAAGATAACAACAAAGGATTATTCTATAAAAACATCTTCTGTGTAAGCGACAGTAAAACATGGTTTTATAAAGGTATAGCAAACCGGAAATACATCGTTGCCTTCAACAGATTAAGGTCTAATCATGCCATCTGTAAAGCTTATCTTAATAAAATACAATTGTCTCCAAATAACCTATGTGAACAATGCCTTGTAAAAGAAGACTTCGAACATATATTAATGTGCTGCATAAAATACCAGGACTCCAGGAATGAACTATTTCAAAGACTAAGTTATATCTTGGACCAGCCCTTTAATTACGTCAGTATTATCCGAAATCCTTCCTGCTATAATTCTGTTTACAAATATCTTGCAAAAAACAAAATATCCACCTAAAATAAATCTGTAAATGTAATCTCTATTCTGTAATTTAATATTTAATTTGTAATTAAAAATAAAATAAAGTGGCTGTATGGGGTTATTTTTGCCCCAATGCCAATGCCAATGCCAATGCAAAAAAAAAAAAAAAAGGATAACTATCAACTTAATAAATCAGTCCTTAAATTATCTAATTTTCTTTTTCTTTCGTACTTATTTCTAAATTTTCAATTTTTTTTAAATAGAGTGTGCAAAGATTTTTCAATTATTATTTTCCATTGTCACTATTACTTCTGAGAATATCAGCTTGTTTTGTGAAGACCTACAGTAATTTCTCGAATAAACAACAATAAAAGTAGTAATAATATTATTCTGCCAGAGTGACCGGATTGCCTGGTCCTGACATGACCCCCCTGCCCTGACCTGACCCCCCTGCCCTGACATGGTCCCCCGCCCCTGACATGACCCCCCTGCCCTGACATGACCCCCCTGCCCTGACATGGTCCCCCGCCCCTGACATGACCTCCCGCCCCCCCTGGGAATTCCTGCAAGAGAAAACTTTTTACATTACTTCAAACTAAGTACTCGTCTTGTTGAATATGGGATGAGTTCATTTTTCGACTCTCCCATGAAATATCCTTCGAAAATTTGAAGGCGTTTTGTTCCCTGCTGCAGAATTTACTCGTAAAATTTAGCCTAAACTGTCGTTTTCTGTGAGAATGATGATATTTTACTGAAATGTTTTGTTCAAAGATGTTTTTTCTTGACCTCTGAGAGCGTTTTTTGTGTCCAGATTTTTCACTAAGTGCTGCCGTCTAATATAAGCCTTTTTTGTGTGTGGGCTTCAAAGTAGAAGAGAATCTTACATGAAATTTAGGGACACATGTATTTCTAGCAACAAAAATATTGGTTTGCCTGAAATTGAAAATATGTTGGAGATAATAGTTATATACAGAGTGTTCATTTGTTCAAGTTTTATTTTTAGAAAATTTCAGAACCAACTCCAGGAGACATTTTAGGACTCAATTAATCTTGGGTAATTTTTCAAAAACGAAAAAAATCTGAAAAATAAACTTGTTGTCCAAAATAAGTGAAATGCTTCTCATGCCTTTGTGTATTTGCAGCTCGTAGCACAAAAGTTCTGAACCCAGAAGCATCAGGTATACCTTACAGCTGCTAGCGTCTATTATAGGTAAAATATTGCAGTCTTTTCCCTGGCGTTCTATTCTCTATCTTCATCTCTAGACCAAAAACGTTCAAAATTTCAGCTTTATAGTGTGTACCGTTCTAGAGATACAACTGTCAATGAACGAGTCAGTGTTATGGTACTTATATGTATGTTCCTGATCTGATTCAGATAGCTAAAGGTGACTGAGGGTGAAATGAATAGAAAAAATCGAGTTCTTAAGTCATGACTCAATGCTGGTTTTCCCATCTAAGACACTACGCAAATTGAGTCTAAAGCGCCACAGAGGTATTACAAAAACATCAATTCATTCCGCCTTAAATTTCGGGAACCCATCGAAAATAAGTTCTCAAAATAGGTAACTGAAAAACCATTTTATAATACCTCTCATGGACGGTGGAAACAGGAAGAAAGTCAAATAAAGCGAGAATTAAAATAGCTGGCTTGTTTATGGGGATGAAAACGTTACATCTGCGTGAAATTCAATTTACTCACAAGAAGTTCATCTCCTAACAGAATAACTTCATTATCTCCTCCGCCTCGTCCTCACATCCACTCTGTGTGAATACACATCCATAATACACATCTACAGCTTCCAATTTAATTTCTAAACTGAGAGATGGTGGAATGGGTCAATTGCAAATGGAATTTTTTTGAGTAACTCATTCTACAGGGTGATTCAGAAAAGTACCGTCAAACGTTAACCACATATTCTATGGGCTAGTTAAGGAGGGGTCAACTCTATAAAAGAAAGTGCGCAAATGCCTCCTAACGGAGGTACACGCCCCTTAAGGTGTTTTTAAACAATCGAAATTTTCATTTTACGGCTTACCTATTTGGGATATTGCAATGTGGTAAAAAAATCACTGTCAATACTAGATAGCACCTTTCTCTTGGCACAAAATTTAACACTATTCCAATGTCAGGGGCGGTCTCAGGAGGGTCAGATGGTAGAAAAAAGGTTCTAACTTTTTAGTCGTTGCTTGTAATTGAATTTGGTTTTCACCCTATTAAAACGTCTGTCATTTTCTACAAAAATGTCCTGAATAATTTTTTTCTCAAACCAAGACAAACGCTTGAAAATCGAAATTGAAGGGCTTAAGCCGAAATAAGATTTACAGAAGATGCCTGTTTGGATATTTCTCCTGGTAAAGCCGTTGGGCATAACGGGCATTTCCATTGGAAAGACCATAACAAAAATGTATGTCTGTTAACTCTTAAGTTAGAAAAATGATACACCATTTCAACAAAACTAAACAAAAACAAAATTTCAATACACTCTGCACACGCTGATGACAAATCAAAAGTCAAGTTTTCAATTTACTCCACTTACATCCATTGTTAAATAATGAATTGGCATAAAATTGTTCTAAAATTGTATGCTAGTTGCATAGGTTTCAAAACTTAATGCGGTTTTAAAATATTCAATTTCAATTTTCAAGCTTTTGTGTTAATTTGAGGGAAAAATTATTCAGACCATTTTTGTAGACAATGACATAGGTTTTAAAATGGTGAAAACCAAATTCAATTACAAGCTACGACTAAAAAGTTAGAACGTTTTTTCTTCCATCTGACCCTCCTCAGACCGCCCCTGAAATTGGAATGCTGTTAAATTGTATGCCAAAACAAAGGTTTCATCTAGTATTGAGAGTGATTTTTTTACCATATCGCGATATCCCAAATAGGTAAGCCGTAAAATGAAAATTTCGATTGTTTAAAAACACCTTAAGGGGCGTGTACCTCCGTTAGGAGGCATTTGCGCACTTTCTTTTATAGAGTTGACCCCTCCTTAACTAGCCCATAGAATATGTGGTTAACGTTTGACGGTACTTTTCTGAATCACCCTGTATAATAGGTGTACATATCAGAAAGAGCCATTTCCGCCTTTAAAACTAGGAAAGTGCATTAGAAGGTGTTCCTTACAACAAATGCAAAAAAAAACCGGCTCTGTGGCTTGAACCCGAAACCTCACACAAGACAAGCGAGTATTTTACCACTGACTAATCGTGTGCTAAATTTGTATATTCATTATCATTAATGATACAACTATTATTGGAATAAATCTATAATTTTTGTTCGAATACCTACCTACTATTAAATAATAATATCGCCTTATTTATACTGCCCGATAAGGACTATTAAAGTCCCATTATTCCACAGTAAGCCCAAGACTTATTATTATGTGGTAAAAATCCCAAATGGGAGGATACCTTGTTATGTCCCGGCTGCGTTTCAACCCCACGACCTCTGGAACCTCTAGATTCACAGAGTGCCGCCTATACCACTGAGCTACCAGGACAGACAAAAATAAACACCATTTTATTTTTTTGCACCCATTTTGTGCTGCACATAAATGTCGCCCACGCTTTTGAGTTATTATTCTTTCTTCATTTTCATTCCGAGCACCCTCGTCATTAATCATAAACCTTGGCAGTGTGGATTTGTGCTCCGTTCGTGCTCGCCATCTTTTATTTGCTCCAACTTGGAAAATGCACCCACACAAACCACTATAGGTTCAATACCGACCGACCTCAGTAGCTTGATCGATAAGGCGGCGGTAGTTGGAGGTCGGTTGTTCCAGTTCTAAGTTAAGTAAATATTTTAGTAAAGCGATTTTGAGTAGTTGAGGTATGATGATTGTGATCGAGAAATTATGATAAATTTAATATTAGTCGAGATTGAATGCCGCTTGCCTAAAGGGTGAAAAATACCAAATATTTGATTTGTTTTTAATTTGAGAGAAAAAATATTATTATTAGCCAAAGTGTCATTAACCCTTTGACGCCGGAATTAATTTGGCTGGGGGAAAAAAATCGCAACCAACTTTTCTTTCATCCTGATGGTTTTCTAAGACTTTTGGCGTTGGTTTCAGCTTTCTAGCTTTTACCGGTAAAAAGTTATGAATCCGTGTCGAAAACGACACACCGGGCTTTAAAGGAACAAGAATGTAGAAAAAAATGATTTTGTTAAAAAAGTATAAAATGACGATTTTTTAGTGAGTTTAAAACGAGTTAAAGGAAACACTTCAAGGAGAACGTTAGTGATGATGGGAATGGGAATGGGCGCTACAATAGGTGGGCTAAGTCTAGCACTAGCTGCAGTTGTGAGCTACAATGGGAGCTATAATAGGAGGGCTGGGTCTAGCACTAGCTGCAGTTGTGATAGGAATGGGAGCTACAATAGGAGGGCTAAGTCCAGCACTAGCTGCAGTTGTGATAGGAATGGGAGCTACAATAAGAGGGCTGGGTCTAGCACTAGCTGCACTTGTGATAGGAATGGGAGCTACAATTGGAGGGCTAAGTCTAGCACTAGCTGCAGTTGTGATAGGAATGGGAGCTACAGTAGGAGGGCTGGGTCTAGCACTAGCTGCACTTGTGATAGGAATGGGAGCTACAATAGGAGGGCTGGGTCTAGCATTAGCTGCGTAGTGGTATATTGTCACTCATTTTCCTAGTTTTGACTCAATAATCAATCTAAAATCAGAAGAAATCAGGAAAAAAACATTAAAATTATTTCTTTGGAAAAAACGTTCTTTTAATACCGGATGTGTCGTTTTCGACACGGCAGAAAATTGGACAAAAGCAGCTACCTACCAATTAATTATTACAATTTTCTTTAAAGTTATATGTTAATAAGCATATTAGCTACCTCTATTAATTTTTTCAGTAAAATAATCGACCAGGAAACACAAGAAATAACTTACCAAAGTCGGCAAAACTCCATGCGATGATGCACTCTCGAAATCTCAGCAACAAATGAAAATTTAGAAATATAAACAAAACAATGCAAAAATCGCGCTGGATGGATTTGAAGATAAGAAGTCAAGGAACTGTTTCACACTGAAACGATAATGATACTGTATTCTAGTGAATAATTATTGAATCTCAAAGTACCTGTGTCGAAAACAACACGCTCGGCGTCAAAGGGTTAATATTTCGGATATCTTAAGATACGGAAATAAAAAGGATTTCGATTATTTATTTATTTAGAAACTCTTTATTAGTAAAACATACGAGTATGTACATTGTACAGACAAATAGTGGTAAAATTGAAATATAAAATTGACAATATTAATAATATAAACAAGAAAGAAAAAAAAAATATATATATATACACATGTCCTAACTAAAGGGCGGGTTTATTGCCTATGGCAATCTCTTCCACCCAACCCTTATGTACAAGTAGCACAATTTCGATTGTGAATAAACAACATGTAGTAGCTATTTGCTATGCCGTACAAAGGATTACTTATGAAGTTCTGTAATTAAATCTACAAGAATATTTGTCACAGAGATCCTTCTTCAATTACATACATGTTAATGAAAATATACTGTAGTAATTTTTTTCGACATGACTGAGAATCAAACCTGAAGCTCCTGAAGCAAACACTACACCAACCACTTGGCTACCAATGTTGGTATAAACTATTACAACGGCCTAAATGTTAAAAACGAAATAAATTTGTCTTAGAAGAATGGTTTTCCTCTTAGAGTAATATAAAAAATAGTCTCCTCTAGAATGTGATTCAAATAATTTATTAGTTATGTCTGGGAACAGAAGAAATTACTTAGACTGGGAAAGAAACTGAATTTTTTCAGCTTGCTAACAGTGTTATGTCCTACTTTTGTAGCGTAAACATAAAAATTTACCCATTTTGTATAAGAATTTATTTATTGTATGATAAAATGTTCATTTGAATAAGTCCGCCTTTGTAGCTCAACCCTAAAGATTAATGTTATCGAGGTCAAACGTATAAATAATTATAAAGATGCATTGTTCATAATTTATAGGTTACCTACATGTAGAGTACATAATTATCTAACCTAATCCACATATTTTTATAAGAAAATAAGTGGAAATAGATTTCTGCACCCTAAGTTTGAAATAGAAGAATCGCCTACTTTCCTGTTTAGCTACAAAAAAGAAAAATAGAGAGAAATCAAATTTTCTTAAGCTTTCTAAATATAACATTTTCTTCATCATCCGATTGAATGACGTGTAGTGTAGAATAAATATTTGTTTTAAGATTTCATTTACTTCCTTAAGCTCGAGTGTTGTGAGTGGGAAGTTGGCTAAATGAAACTCTAGCCAGCGGTAGCGATGAGTAAACAGTTGAGGATAACCTGAAATCCTGCCAGACAATCAGTCGCCCACAATACATATAGGACAGCAGTGCAAAGGCCAGAAGCTGTGTTCTATCATGCTTCCTCTGCATAAACAATAAGCTCCGGACATGTCGTGATTTACGGCCTGCGTGGGATGCAGTTGCAGAATATTCTCTCCAATGGAATGAGCATTAGCACAGTGCATGAAGCCAATAGCTTCATTTTCATTCATAACTTCGCTCGGGCGATAATAAAAGAAAAATCTTTTGGCATAGTGCCCATTCGAAAAAAGCATTACATATACGCTGTGGAGTCCCACAGGGGAGGAGAGTAGGAGCAAAGCAGCTCTCCATTCATAAAACTCGCTCTATCGATCGATACCTTGTGACGTCATAGCTGGCAAACGTCTGAGCTTTATTTTCGTAAAGCTTTTATCACTCGGAATACTTGTAAAGTTTTTTTTTCCCCCTATTTTTGGTTTTTCTTCCAATTTTTTATCCTAGTAGTTTATTGCGTCAACAGAATAATAAATTTTTCAGGAGTGATTGAAAATTCTGGCTATCCTGGGATGGGCAAAATAACCTCAATTTAAAGGACAACAAAAAATATTGATGTTTAAAAATTCGATGAATATTTGAACATTATAAATTGGGATAGGACCTAATGATATATAGATGGAAATGATATATAGATGAATATTAATGAACAAGAAAATTCAAATGATGTCTTTATGACATAAGAGTGATTGAAATGTTTGTCTGTTATTATTATTATTATCTCTGGTCCAATCGTCGGGTCTGGTCCAATCGTCGCGAAATTACAATACCATCAGGTAGCGAAAAACTGACAAGAATCGACTATTCCTAGGTCGTAAATACCTGTGTCTTATATTATGTATACTTGATTTTCATAAGTATTAACAAAGAGGAATAAGTGATGAAGAACTCGTAATGCCTCAGACGATTCACATAAACAAACTGATAACAGCTATCCAGTATGGCCACCAATATATACCTTTTAAAGCATGTAAAATAAAGAAGAAAAATCAATTTATTACTTTTGAGATGTCGAAAACAAAGAAGGTTACCAGTAGCCCGTTCCAGAAACACTCTCCACTCTCTAAATCCCCGAATCTCCGTTTCAACCGTCACTCAACGCAGTCTGATTGGTTATAGCGTTCAAATTAACCAATCAGAGTGCAGGCATTAACCTCACCTCGTGATTACCTTCCACTAAAGAGTTTATTATTATATGAGTTTTCCATTGCTTATTTGATTAACTTTAGTAGTTACCAAGCGAACAAGGGTAATGGTTAGAGCCTTTAACTAATAAACCCCGTAGAGTTCCATAACAATGTATGGGGGGACAATTGTTCACATACGTCTACATTGCAAAATGTTACGTTTAGCTTGGAAAACTCAACCCGGTGGAAAATTACCGTTCCACAAAGAAGAAAAAATTGGAATTCTCGGAAAATTAGCTGCACCCTGACATGTAGCTGTAACAGCTCCACCGAGCAATTTCAGCTTTCCATGTCATTCAACACGAACGATATTTTCAATTAAGACATCCTAAAAATAACCTCTTAATGGACACAGGTAATCAGGATGGAGTTTACCTGCCCGCACGCGAGCGTATTCTCGCTATTTGAGTCTTTTCGTGTTGAAAAATTTCCTTCGTGCTCGGACAGCTTGATCCTTACTCCGGCACTTGTCGAATATTCCCTTTCAAATATCATCCTGTTGCTAGCTATTTGTTATTTACAAATTTAGTACTGATATAGTATTTATAGTAATGACTAAAGTAAAAAGTTTAAATTTATCATATTTGTGTTAATCACTTACGTGATATCAGAACTACTCAAACTCGCTTTACCAAATCCACGCTGAAACCGTGACTTGAACCACCGACCTCCAGGTTACAAGTCCATCGCCTTACCGTTCAAGCTACTGAGGTCGGTAATGACTAACTATAGTCATATCTCCAGTAATATTAAAAGTAAACCGACCTCAGTAGCTTGATCGATAAGGCGGCGGACTTGTAACCAGGAGGTCGGTGGTTTAAGTCCCGGTTTCAGCGTAGGTTTAATAAAGCGAGTCTGT
Source organism: Bactericera cockerelli (assembly GCA_024516035.1). Taxonomy (NCBI): domain Eukaryota; kingdom Metazoa; phylum Arthropoda; class Insecta; order Hemiptera; family Triozidae; genus Bactericera; species Bactericera cockerelli. The sequence continues at coordinate 25,662,089 of CM044955.1, read as the reverse complement.
GTAGTTGTGATATCACGAAAGTGATCAACACAAATATGATAACTTTAATTTTTTTAACTGAATATAAAAATTAAAATGCATTGGTTATTGACAATCCGTTGGTTCGAACCTCTCAATGCATGGATTTCTTTTTATTTATTTAAGACTTTGACCACAAGTAATAAAAATGGCACCTCAGCAACTGCTGATGGTAATCTTTAATACATAATTTGAATTATAAGTGTTTTTTATTAAAAAATATCCTTAAATGGAAAACCAAAAGTCGTGATCAGTTTCAAGAGATCCAAAGAAGCTCCCATGATCTTTAACTTGTCAGTGAGCTTTGGCGATTAATTACATTCACAGTAGGGAGAAACAACTTATAATTTTTATTAAATTATAACATGAGCTGCCAGTCTTTGACTGGTTGCCATTCCGCAAAGCATATCTATCAAATTTATGAGACAATTTTCCAACATAAATTATACTTTTTGAACTATGATGTTATGACTTCAGTTCAGTATCTTGAGTGAATGGAGTACGTTTATAGTTGTATACCAATATACCATAGGATTTTATAAGTTTAGTACATGTATGATAAGTACTATAGTATTAAATACAAACGAAACCATACTTGTTACTTGATGAGTTCGTACGGACTGCTAAGCTAAAACAAATTGTAGAGAGAGAGAGAGAAATTTAATAACTCTGTGTCCTAGTTGAATACTTCTTCAAAGTCCTTAATAAATGGGTACCTACATAATAACTAAATAATTGGCAATTATCAATTTCAGTATGATTAAAAGTGAGCATTAAATTCATCCAATATTAACTATGCAACCAGGAGTTGTGGCATTTGAAATACCAATAATATATCAGCTTACAGTGTTTCATTGTGACATACGAAATTAAATTATTGCGCATTGCATACACAATATATTTCAGGCGCGCATACAATTTAATTTGCCAATTATCCATTTATTTCAATATTGTACAATAATATTTTTTTTTTTTAAATCTAAATAGACATTCAATGTTTGATATTTCTTTGTTTCAGCATGGAGGCATTGATATCAACAAGCAGAAGAGGTCCTTCATTTCAACTGAAGATGAGTTGACGAAGGAGCTAGGTGCGCTTAGGAAGTCATAAGTCCGGACTGAATCACATTCCTTCATTTTGTCCATTTTTGTCGTTGATCAATAGATGATATTTTAATTATACCTACACCTACCTATTTTTGTTAATCATTGTGATATATAAACTCTTGTAAAGACTTCGGATATTAATTTATTTTATAGTTATAAGTTTTGACTCATCAAAAATAATTCATTAGGTAAGATTATTATTCAATAAAATATATTTTCATTCTTTATGTTTTTGTTGTCTTTTTAAATGTTATTTTATTTGTATTATGTAAATAAAAGAATAATTTGACATTGGGGTCAGCATATATTTTCATAGGAATCGCAGTACAAAGTTAACGACAGATAAAATATCTGGGTAGGACTAATAGTTAATTTTTCTTTTGTATTTCAAGATTTTCTTTCTAGTATAAAAAGAATATCAACTAACAGCAATAAGTTTGTCTGATATAATGATGTATGTTGTGTAGAAAGGGGTTTGAACCTCTTGTGCCATATTCAACAGGTTTTGAAATGTATAATGAGTATCTATAAATTAGTTCATCGCCTCCTGGTATGTTGAATATTTGCCATATTCAATAGGTTTAGCCCTATTCAATGAGCTAGTTCACTTCTTGGTAGTTGATATTTTCGTAAATTAATCTGTACAGCCTGATTGATGTCCTGATTTTTTCACTTTCCTTATAATTATTTTTCTAAAAAAATAACCTTCCTCACCGCTTTCAGTTCTCAGTTTTGACATTTTAATTACGTTTTTCTTCGAAAATTAGCGATATCTTTTTATTTTATGAAAATGTAGTCACCATGGCCGAGTGGTGTAGGGCACTAGGCTCACAAGCACAGAGACCTGAGTTCAAATCCCAGACTTGGAATTTTTCAGCTCTACACTTTGCATGTTCAAGGTTCACTCAAGACTTGTGAGGAAAAATGAGTAGCTGTTTCGATATGAGTGACTAGTGGCGTAATTTTGAGAAAATAATGTACATGGATATAAAAACCCACTAAAAATGTGATATAATAACACAAATAACACTTATTTATTTTATGAAAATGCTAGCTTATTACCATTTGTCCGATAGAACGTTAAATGATAAAAATTCTCCTGTGTTCCAAAGTACAAGAATTCAAGAATCAGCCTTAGTAGTGTGTTGTCTTGATTCTTGATATTTCTTGGAATTCAATAATCACCCAAAATTTTCGATAGTCAGCTTGTAGTGCCAAAATACGTTTCTTAGGGTCCCCAGAGCCTAAATCCAAAGTTTCAGCCATTGATCCGTGTGTTTGTGTGTGTGTGTGTCCGTGTGTTTGGAAACAAGTTATCTCAAGAACGGTAAGAGCTAGAGACTTGGTATGTAGACACGAAACTTTTCGATGAAATTGGTGCCGCCAATGGCAGCCTCTAGGTCGCCACCTGACGGCGCATGTACGTTCTTGCTAAACGATATGAGACACGAAAAAAATATTAAAACAACTTTTTCTAACAATAAAAAAATAATAGGGGTCTGCTCAGATCTTTTTGTTTTGTTTTGATATCTTAAACTTTTTGGACCTCGGCCCCAATTTACCGGGGCCTAACTTATACTATTCATCCTAGATTGGGGTTGTGACATATCAAATCCATTGATTTTGATGTTATGATTTCGAATTTGGCATTAATTTTTTTCTGTCTGTTACCGTTGAGTCACCATTGGCGGAATTCGAGCATAAAGAAAATCGTGAGGTTCACACAAGATTGTTTCGCAATACAACAAGCAGTATCATTTTATTATTATTTATTTTTAAAAGATGAGTGTTTCACAGCCTTTTTACTTTCCTTATCCTATAATAAGGAAAGTATTGTATTCGTCGAAAATTTGACCTACCCAGTTTTTCACATTTCTGGACGAATCATAGCCCCAGGATACCAAAAAAGTTGTTTTCAGCCATTGGTCCGTGCGTCTGTCTGTGTGTGTGTGTGTGTGTAAACAGGATATCTCGAGAATGGTAAGAGCTAGAGACTTGAAATTTGGTATGCAAATTAATTTTATACACCAGACGAACCACGAAACTTTTGGTTGAAATCGGCCGCAAGATGCTGGCCGCAGGGCCGCAAATATTGGCCGCAACCGCCGCTTCTTTGAATTGGTTAAATATACAAAAAAAGTTAGAGAACAACATTTTCTCGGATTGAAAAAATAATAGGGGTTCACTCCGATCATTTTTTTGATATCTTGAACTTTTTGGAACCCGGCCCCAATTTACCGGTATTTTGGGGGGGACCCGCTTGGACTAACTTTTTCATTATTCACCCTAGATGGGGGTTGCGACATATCAAATCCAATGATTTTGAGGTGCTGATTACGAATTTGGCATTGATTTTTATCTATCTGTTACCGTTGAGTCACCAGTGGCAGAATTCGACTTATTTTTGGTGGATAAGGAAAGTCGTGTGATGTTTACACCAGATTTTTTTATTTCGTAGCCATGTTTACTTATTTATAAATAGTTTCTAAACTTAATGTCAATAGTGACCGTGATAGTTTCCTTGATGGAAAGGAATATTTTTTTTGTACTCTCTCTTCCTCAAACAAGGCTCTAAACTCCCATACCCCCTCCTGGGTTTCTAGGACTCTTTTTTAACTACACGGATACAAAGTTTTTCATTTAAGTTTAATTGACTACTGTCAGCCTACCTAATATTTTATATTCTCTCTCATAAAACTCCTTTTCTCAATTTAATAAGGTAATCTTCATTTGTTGTATTATATTTTTACTATATGAATATTCTTAAGTATAGATAAATAATAACAATTTAACCATTTTTTATTTTCCTTTTTAAACTTTTATTAAGTTTTGAAAATTAAAACAAGTCAATTTTTTAAAATAAAAAATACCTCTGGTTTTATTTTTTATCACGAACTCAAAACAAAATAGGAAAAATCTCTTACAAAAGGGGCAAAGTCTATAAATAAAATACTCCCTGGTCAAAGGGAAAAATATAATATATTGTGCTACGTTTATTAAACAAGGTAAAATACAAAATAAAAAACTCTTTGTCCACCAAAGGCAAAACAGAGTATTGAAAATGACAGAAAACTGCACTCTCCTTCCAGATTATTGGCATGCATATCTCTTATTGATGAGTTTCTTTTGAGTATAAACAATTTTTTACCTCCAAAAATAGAAACCTTGAGTCCAACAAAATAACTGGGATGCTTGAATTCGGTAATCCGACTTTTTGGTCCTTGAGGGAATAGAGCGATGTGCACAGGCCCGTTTTACACCCTGTCAGAGCCCTAGGCACAATGAAGAGTAGCGTACCTTTTTATACCCGTGCCAGCTGATTACTCCCCAATCACCATAACGGATATACCCCAAAAATTTATAAATAGTCTGAAGTGTCAGTTTTGGTTCGAGAGGGAATTTAGACTTAGAGCGGAATTAATAGACGTTTTTGTAATACCTCTGTGACGATTGCGTACTGTGTAAGATAGGGAAAAGCGTAGGTTGGCAGTTACTTGTGATACAGAATTTATGTCTAATTCGCCCTTATTATCCCTTAACTTTCCTTTATACATATACAATTTATCCTGATTCTTTTCGAGAGCCTTCCCATTATATGTATACTACTTATGGACCCGCCTAGCTTGGACTGTAATCGCTAGCAGATACAATCATGGCAATTTTTCCATTTTTCCGCAGAAACTTTTTTTCATGGCAGAAAAATGTTTCTGCGGCCCCCCCCACAAAAATGCCACTTTTTTTTAGAAGATTGGCAGTGGGCAAAAAATAAGTCCATACAGACACTTTATAAAATGCCACTTGCCTAGCGCCCTAGTCACGTGCCTACTGTGTCTATCCGGTAAAACGGGCCTGAATGCAGATCCTAGAGAAAACTTCCATGAAAAAGTGAGGACCGTGATGTCATTAGTCTAAATAGTGTACGAGCTACAACTTCTGTCTGTCTGTCTAGCACCCCCAGACGAAAAATAAAAAAGAAAATTCTGTCTTTTTTATTTTTCGTCTGGGGGTGCTAGAGCAGCTCCTTAGCGCCGTTCGCGTCTGGTCTTGAGTGCATAGAAGAAAGAAGAGTAAATATAGGACTGATTTCAGAAAACGCCGAAATCTAGAAACACTTTGTCCTCTTGTTACCCATCATATCCCATACCTCTTCCCATTTAGAAGGAGTCCGCGTTCGGCGTTTCTCGAGAGATCCTTCCACTTGGATCGAGCCACTCGTCACCTCTGATTCCCTTCTCTCTTATATCACGATTCACACAATCCTTCCATCCCATTTTTGGTCTATCTCTCCTTCTTCTTCCTCTCAACTCTATTCTCCTCTATTGTAATTTTTTCTCCTGTATCTTTTTTGAAATTTGGGTTTGAAAATTTTGTCCTCTTGTTAATAAATTTCAAAAATAAATGAATGATTTTTCGGACCGAAAACAAATATGTAAATGGCGGAAAATTAAGGAAATAAAGGAAAAACATAACTTGGAAAAATAAGCTATGTGCTCTTTCACAAGTCTCGTCAATGGACATACCAAGGTGACGCATTGTTTTGAAGTAACAATGGGTGACTTTGAGTTTACATCTAAAAGCCAGACTCCGTGGCGTAACTGTTGTGACTACTGCCCGAAATTTTCAGTAAATCGTTTAATTGATTTAGCTCAGTGCAATGATTTTTCATCGCGCTGTTGTAAATTTGATCCCATTATGATTATGTACTTTAAAGTAATAATGGCCCAAAACCAACTTTAGGACAGATTATACAAACTAAAATTAGATTCAATCGGGTTTGCAGTTTTTCCTACGTATGATTTATAGTATGGTAAGTAGGTAGGTAAATATAGTTGTATAATTTATTTTTTCCATATTAAATTTGTTTCACTTGGAACTATCTAGTTGATTACAAGAGATGCTGCATGGAGAAAATATCACATGTTCAATGGTTTCATTTAGAAATATCTAGTTCACTTGAGAAGATACTGTATAGATTCAGGAAGAAGTCAGTTTCCACTGGATAGCATAGCGCCAGAGATTCTGATACCAGTGTCACCCTGTCACCCACCGCGACACTACCCTTTCATTCCTAGCCTTCCAAATTTGTACAAAAAAAAATCTCGTCTCTTCTTATCGAGACTGACTTGAGTCACTTGATCGTAAAGGCGGCGGACTCTTACCTTGGAGGGCGGTGGTTTGTGTTGCTGGTGAGGCAAAGATTTGAGGAACTGTGAATTTCACCATTGTGATTAACTTAAAAATGAAAAATCGTGAAAAAATATGAAAAATAACACACAGCCGGGACAAGTGTTTTGAAATATAAATATTAGGATTTACATTTGGGCTAGGAATAGCCGGTAAATTCTAATCTCACCAATGTTTCTTATGTTTAGAAAGTCAACAAGAACTTGACAAATTGTCAGACTCTCGACGCCTATTCGACAAATGTCTGCGTTGATTTGTGGTTACTCATTGTAAAATCTGCACCATTACATGAATGAGCGCTGAAACGTCCAACCAAAATATACAGATACACGCTCGTATAGAAAGCCAAATTCAGTTTTTCCTGTTCGATCAGAAAGGGCTCCAAGAAGTCTCAGAAAAGTCCCTATAGGAGAAAAAGTGCGATATGAAAATTTTCTCATTTTGTAATTCCACTCAGACAATAAGGAGCTCTATGCGGGGGAGGTTTGGCGGGAGGTAATGGGAGGTTAGGGTAGGTATGGAGGAGGTAAGGGGAGGTTGGTGAGAGGTTAGGATAGGTTGGGGTGAGGAAATGGGAAGCAATTCTCCATCAGGAGGAGGCAGAGAGGGAGGAACATTTGTTGACGTCATGACGGGGAGTTCTCCTCGCACATTCTGCTCTACATACTTCTCGAGTTTCTCCGATCCCTCGGAAGTCAAATTAATGTTTCAAACTAAAAAATTGTTTCTCTAAAAATAGACGTATAGGGAAAGTCATAAGAGAGTTCAGAGAATTTGTGAAGGGGGGGGGGGGGGGAGGGGGGAGCCTTTATTATTGCTTCAACATATCTTTCGCTGCTTTCACATCAGAACTTGTTCGGGACGGGCGTTGTACCTCACAGTTGCTGGGAACTCTCAATAGTTTCAAATTTGTAACTCACAATTACGCTCCGGATGGGTGAAATTTTGAGGGATAGTCTTCACTCATCTTTACTGTGATCTTGTTTCAAAGTTCGGCCATAAGTTCCAACGTTAATGGATGGTGCTTAATTGGAGCGATTACAAGAATAGGCGGACGACAGAGCACTTGGTTTGAGTTCCGGCCTAAATTACACCTTTCTAATATATCATATACATATTATTATCATTGCACTCTCGGGCACTTTGGCAGTATGATGTGAGGAAGATGGTCAAGAAGAAACATACAATTTCCTATTCAATTACAAAGTCAACTTAAGATACCCAAACTCCATCTCATAAATATATTTTTTTAAACCAATTTTGAGAATAAATTCACAACCCTATCTGGGTATCGAACTCAGTTTCTTCTGTATGGTAAGCAACGCTGCAGATGAGCATTGCTCTTCTGTCTCTAGACTTCTAAGAAACTCACTTCCTACTCTGACGGAAGCTCAAAAGTCTCCGGTATAAATAGAACTTTTGTCGGAAAAACCCTGGTGTTACCATGGTAACGGCTAGCGAGAATAAGAACACATTAGGTACTCAGAACTTGAGAGGGGTTTACGCTTTCTCAAGTGTCACCTAGCAACTCGTTTTTAATAATGATCCGTGCTCTAGATCATAATAGATATTAATTATTGTTGAAAACAGTGGAGGAGGACTGGAGAAAGGAAATGGTGCAGTCTAGTGGATGTGAGGACCAGTGGAGGAGACAGGGAGTGGAGGAGGATTGGGAGAGGGAGATGGTGCAGACTAGTGGATGTGAGGACCAGTGGAGGAGACAGGGAGTGGAGGAGGATTGGGAGAGGGAGATGGTGCAGTCTAGTGGATGTGAGGACCAGTGGAGGAGACAGGGAGTGGAGGAGGATTGGGAGAGGGAGATGGTGCAGACTAGTGGATGTGAGGACCAGTGGAGGAGGATTGGGAGAGGGAGATGGTGCAGACTAGTGGATGTGAGGACCAGTGGAGGAGACAGGGAGTGGAGGAGGATTGGGAGAGGGAGATGGTGCAGACTAGTGGATGTGAGGACCATTGGAAGAGACAGGGAGTGGAGGAGGATTGGGAGAGGGAGATGGTGCAGACTAGTGGATGTGAGGACCAGTGGAGGAGACAGGGAGTGGAGGAGGATTGGGAGAGGGAGATGGTGCAGACTAGTGGATGTGAGGACCATTGGAAGAGACAGGGAGTGGAGGAGGATTGGGAGAGGGAGATGGTGCAGACTAGTGGATGTGAGGACCAGTGGAGGAGACAGGGAGTGGAGGAGGATTGGGAGAGGGAGATGGTGCAGACTAGTGGATGTGAGGACCAGTGGAAGAGACAGGGAGTGGAGGAGGATTGGGAGAGGGAGTGGTGCAGACTAGTGGATGTGAGACCATGGAGAGACAGGGAGTGGAGGAGGATTGGGAGAGGGAATGGTGCAGACTAGTGGATGTGAGGACCATGGAGGGACAGGGAGTGGAGGAGGATTGGGAGAGGGAGATGGTGCAGACTAGTGGATGTGAGGACCAGTGGAGGAGAAGGAGTGGAGGAGGATTGGGAGAGGGAGATGGTGCAGACTAGTGGATGTGAGGACCAGTGAGAGACAGGGATGGAGGAGGATTGGGAGAGGGAGATGGTGCAGACTAGTGGATGTGAGGACAGTGGAGAGAAGGGAGTGGAGGAGGATTGGGAGAGGGAGATGGTGAGACAGTGGATGTGAGGACCAGTGGAGAGACAGGGATGGAGGAGGATTGGGAAGGGAGTGGTGCAGACTAGTGGATGTGAGGACCAGTGGAAGAGACAGGGAGTGAGGGGATGGAGAGGGAGATGGTGCAGACTAGTGATGTGAGGACAGTGGAGGAGACAGGGTGGGGAGATTGGAGAGGGAGATGGTGCAGACTAGTGGATGTGAGGACCAGTGGAGGAAGGGAGTGGAGGAGGATTGGGAGAGGGAGATGGTGCAGACTAGTGGATGTGAGGACCAGTGGAGAGAAGGGAGTGGAGGAGGATTGGGAGAGGGAGATGGTGCAGACTAGTGGATGTGAGGACCAGTGGAGAGACAGGGAGTGGAGGAGGATTGGAGAGGGAGAGGTGCGATAGTGGATGTGAGGACCATGGAGAGACAGGGAGTGAGAGATTGGGAGAGGATGGTGCAGGGATAGGAGTGAGGACAGTGGAGAGAAGGGAGTGGAGGAGGATTGGGAGAGGGAGATGGTGCAGACTAGTGGATGTGAGGACCAGTGGAGGAGACAGGGAGTGGAGGAGGATTGGGAGGGGAGATGGTGCAGACTAGTGGATGTGGGACCAGTGGAAGAGACAGGGAGTGGAGGAGGATTGGGAGAGGGAGATGGTGCAGACTAGTGGATGTGAGGACCAGTGGAGAGACAGGGAGTGGAGGAGATTGGGAGAGGGAATGGTGCAGACTAGTGGATGTGAGGACCATGGAGAGAGGAGTGGAGAGGATTGGAGAGGGAGATGTGCAGACTAGTGGATGTGAGGACCAGTGGAGAACAGGGAGTGGAGGAGGATTGGGAGAGGAGATGGTGCAGACTAGTGGATGTGAGGACCAGTGGAGGAGACAGGGAGTGGAGGAGGATTGGGAGGGAGATGGTGCAGACTAGTGGAGTGAGACCAGTGGAGAGACAGGGAGTGGAGGAGGATTGGGAGAGGGAGATGGTGCAGACTAGTGGATGTGAGGACCAGTGGAGAGACAGGAGTGGAGGAGGATTGGGAGAGGGAGATGGTGCAGACTAGTGGATGTGAGGACCAGTGGAGGAGACAGGGAGTGGAGGAGGATTGGGAGAGGGAGATGGTGCAGACTAGTGGATGTGAGGACCAGTGGGGACAGGGAGTGGAGGAGGATTGGGAGAGGGAGATGGTGCAGACTAGTGGATGTGAGGACCAGTGGAGGAGACAGGGAGTGGAGGAGGATTGGGAGAGGGAGATGGTGCAGACTAGTGGATGTGAGGACCAGTGGAGGAGACAGGGAGTGGAGGAGGATTGGGAGAGGGAGATGGTGCAGACTAGTGGATGTGAGGACCAGTGGAGGAGACAGGGAGTGGAGGAGGATTGGGAGAGGGAGATGGTGCAGACTAGTGGATGTGAGGACCAGTGGAGGAGACAGGGAGTGGAGGAGGATTGGGAGAGGGAGATGGTGCAGACTAGTGGATGTGAGGACCAGTGGAGGAGACAGGGAGTGGAGGAGGATTGGGAGAGGGAGATGGTGCAGACTAGTGGATGTGAGGACCAGTGGAAGAGAAGGGGAGTGGAGGAGGATTGGGAGAGGGAGATGGTGCAGACTAGTGGATGTGAGGATCAGTGGAGGAAGATTGGGAGAGGGAGATGGCGCAGACTAGTGGATGTGAGGACCAGTGGAGGAGACAGGGAGTGGAGGAGGATTGGGAGAGGGAGATGGTGCAGACTAGTGGATGTGAGGACCAGTGGAGGAGACAGGGAGTGGAGGAGGATTGGGAGAGGGAGATGGTGCAGACTAGTGGATGTGAGGACCAGTGGAAGAGACAGGGAGTGGAGGAGGATTGGGAGAGGGAGATGGTGCAGACTAGTGGATGTGAGGACCAGTGGAGGAGACAGGGAGTGGAGGAGGATTGGGAGAGGGAGATGGTGCAGACTAGTGGATGTGAGGACCAGTGGAGGAGACAGGGAAGTGGAGAGGAAACTGTAGGAGGAAGGTGGTGTGATGGTTGCAGGTAATATGATGCATTAGCATTAGTTCTCGTAAGGTCGATGCTAAAAAAAACTACCATTTTTATCTTACTTAGGTAGATAAAAAGTAACTTAATAAGCAATTAATAATGAGACATAATGTAGTGATTATTATTTTTCATTGTACAATGTACAGCCTTCGAGGCGTAACGGTTGTGACTTCTACTTGTAGTCCAGAGATCCTGACTGGAAGAAAATTCTTTTACCTCCAAAAACGTGAGGCTGGCATTCCAACCTAGGACGGATGAGGTGAATGTGGGTAGCTGGCGCGTAACACCCCGTCCTGATCATATTAAAACCAAATAGAAGCAATGGCATTAGGAAGGGCATCCAGCCATAAAAAAACTCCATCCTACCAACCTCAACCATGACGTTGAACAATACTGAACCCAATAGTAACAT